>JAQQPU010014319.1:0-22908 GCA_029168905.1 Artemia sp. Kazakhstan ARC1039 | reverse complement strand
CCCCTAAAAAAATCCTGGATCCGCCCCTGAAACCATCACACCTACTCCACCAGTTATTACAAGAAGAAAAAATTCCTTATTTTCACAAATTTCATCAACCCCCCCGCCCCCTTTTTTATAAAATCCTACATAGGCCGATCAGTTGAGTCCACGTAAATAATAGATTAAGTCATAATTTGTATATAAATTAATTCATACCTGTGAGATGGGACACTTGCAAACCATTTGGCTGGCTCACCAAGTTTTTTTCTGCTTTCGCAATTACGAATAATGCACTTGGTAACTATTTCTCAGTTATTGACGATAACTGACTAATCCGCTAAGGCAGAAATAAGTGGGAGGAGCTTTTTGTCCGCACCGAGACCAAAGACCAGAAATGATCTACGATAAGCTTACTGTCTATAAACTGTGGTAAGGAGCGACCCGGCTCAATGGTAACCGAAACTCTAGAAAACGGGTTTTTGATACCAATAGATACATCAAAAGAATCAGATTTCAATGCTGAATTCAAATGTATAACTTTCAACAAGTTTAGTCCTGCCCATCAAAAGTTACGGGGCCTGAAAAAATCTGGCTGATTTTCGAAAAAAGGAGGAAACACCCCATAAAAGCTATAGAATCTTAATAAAAAATCACGCCATCATATTCAGCGTGTCAGAGAACTCTACTGTAGAGGTTTCAAGCTCCTATCTACAAAAATGTGGAATTTTACATTTTTTGCTAGAAGAAAGATCACGGATCTTTCACGCGTGTTTATTTTATTTTTTTTCCCAGGGGTGATCGTATCGACCCAGTGGTCCTAAAATATCGTGGGAGGACTCATTGGAACGGAAATTATAAGTTCTAGTGTCCTTTTTAAGTGACCAAAAAAAATGGAGGGCAACTAGGCAGCCTCCCACGCTCATTTTTTCCCAAAGTCACGAGATCAAAATTTTTAGATAGCCATTTTGTTTGTTGAAAATATGATAATTATGTCCTTTAGAATGACTTAATCCCCCGAAGTCCCCTGGGGGAGGGCTGAAAGCTATGAACTTTACCCAATGTTAACATATAGTATTGGTTATTAGGAAGTATACAGACGCTTTCAGGGGGGATTTTTTCTGGTAGTAGGGGGGTGGGGGGAGGTCGGGGGTTATTTGGGAAAATCTTTCCATGAAGGAAGTTTTCATGGGGGAAGAGGCATTGCTATGAAGGGGGTGCCGGATTTTCCAGCATTATTAAAAAAAAGATCAGAAATTAAATATAAAAAAAACAAGTTTTCCAACTGAAAATAAGGAGTAACATCAAAACTTAAAACGAACAGAAAATATTACGTGCATGATTGGGTTCACCCTCTAGTCAATACCTCGCTCTTTAAGCCAAAGATTTTTAGTACTTTCATAAGAGCTATTTATTCTAAATAACGGCCTTTGTGACTAAACGGTCATTTTTAAAGAATTAGAACAAAATTCGAACTTTAGCTTAAAGAGCGATGTATTGACTAGGGGGCGAGCCCCCTAATATACGTACTAAAAATATATGAATATAGAAGTTCGTTACGTAAGTTAATTCGTAAGTTACGTATATTTATTACTAATAAAAACGTTCGTAAATAAAATTAAACAAGTTTCTAGAAAGCCATTTAACCAAATAAAAGTAAAATTAATAAGCAAATTTTGTTTTAATTATTCATGTACGGTGAGCCAAAATCAAAACCTGCATTAATTCAAAACGTTCAAAAATTAAATAAAAAAAACAAGTTTTTTTAACTGAAAGTAAGGAACGACGTTAAACCTTAAAACGAACAGAAGTTATTCCGTATATGAAAGTGGCAGTCCCCTCCTCAACGCCTCGCTCTTTACGCTAAAGTTTGACTTTCTCACAACTCTAATTTTTTTTTTAATAAAAAACTTTAGCGTAAAGAGCGAGGCGTTGAGTAGGCGACAGCCCCTTTCATATACGGAATTAAGTTTTAACGTCGTTCCTTACTTTCAGTTAAAAAAACTTATTTTTTTTTATTTAATCATGGACGAGAGCTATTGAATAAGATCAGCAGCAAAGACGAGACAGTCTTTATTAGTTGTTGGATTTTAACTGATAAATATTTGGTTTAATATTTAAAAATAATGTTAATGAATATCCACAAAATTGCTGAAAGGTCCCTTTTTGGCCTGAGGAAGAAAAGTTTCCTGAATGTCTTCCTGAATTGGTACCAATTGCTGCAAAAATAGCAGCTTGACGTTTCATATTATTATAATTTTTGAAAACATTATACTCCATTTTATGAGTTCCCTTTAGTTAAGAAGACCAGCAGAAGACGTAACGGTATTCACTTATTATAATATTTTGATAAACAAAAATTCAGTTTAATATCTTAAGTAAATGTCAATGTTTACTCCCGAATATCGCTCAAAGTTCTCCTTTATTTGCCCTGAGGAGAGGCTTATTACAAAATAATAGCTGTGATATTTTCTGCTTAGAAGAAAATTGGTGTTCCCCAAGGATTTGTTGAACTGGCACCAACTGATGCGGAAAAAAGAGCAGTTAGACATTTCATAAAATCATACTTTTTCAAAAAATAGAAGATTGACTTTTTTATGAGCTCTTCAGTTTCATTTCTTTTTAGTGCTTTTTCTGAATGTACATCCTGAAAACTTTGAAAAGCTCCTGTCATATATGCAATCTCGAAAAGTTTTAAGAGTTACATCGAAATTTATGCTCGACTTTTCCATTACGTCCTATTCTTCAGCTAAATTAAGTTATGCTCTGCAGATTTCTCAAGGGAAAGTAATTCAGCAACAAGTTTTGCAAAACAACAAGAGTATAATAAATATTTTAAAATTAGAAATTTCTGCAGAAAATGTTAAATATTTTTGATTCTCCAGATAGAATTTTTTTCTGGATTAATTCAATCATTTATCCTGGTGATAACAACTAGCCTATTGCTGATGAGCAGACACAACAACAATAACAACCAACCAACTAACTACCCAGTTCCTTTACCTATTTCTGCGTATAATTTCGTACCAGTTCTTATGTTTAGTGACTCACACTTAACGTACATGACCAATATGACACGTACTTAATGACTCGTACTATAGTTAAATATTTCATCTCATATTTATTAAGATATCTTTTTTAAGGATCCAGCATGCAAACAATTTTTTCTTTATATCAACTCAACATCTGTTCTTCTTATTAATAAGCCCAGAACTTTTGGGTCAATTCAAACATTTAATGTCCTGCAATTAATATTTTGAAAATAAACTTATCTTTTATTGTGTATATCAGAGGACAGCGGAACTCCCCATCACAACGAAATCACAACGAAATCACAAAGCTCATCACACGAAACAATGCATCAGTAAAATCACAAATAATTTTATTTTCAATCAAGCTCCAAGCCTCTGATCTTTGCGATTCATGAGGTTACAATACAATATGAAAATCATGAAAATAATATAAAGTAAATATTTTTTCTTTGCGTATAATATACTGACTACACGTCGCTTTTCAATAATAATTAAATTAAAAAAAAACAAGTTTTTTAAAACTGAAAGTAAGGGGCTACATTAAAATTTAAAATGCAAATAAATTATTCCGTATATTTAAGGGGTTGTTCCCTCGTCAACGTCTTAAAAAGGAGAGTCGGGGTAAAGAGTCAAACTTCAGCGTGAATTTCAGCGTGTATGTGAGGTGAGTTGCCCCCTGTTCGACTCCCGCTCTTTAAGTTTAAGTTTTATTGTGCTTTTAAGGCACTTCTTATTCCAGTTTAACTGTCCTTGTGTTTGAGCAGTCTTACTTAAAGATCGTAAACAGTACTCAACATTTAGTGTAAATAGGAGGGTTTAGGAGAGGGAGGTCCTCTCCTCATATATGGAATATGGAATAAGGAGGTCCCCTCCTCCACATATGGAATAATTTCTGCTTGTTTTAACATTTATTGTCACTCTGTACATTCATTTGAAACAACTTGTTGTTTTTTTTTACTTAATTTCTGCGTGCTTTTAAAGAATATCCAACGTAACCCTAAACGCGAGGAGGGCTACCCCCCCCCCCCCAAAAAAACTAGCTATTTAAATAAAAATTTAGAAGGAGGTTACTATTCCCTCCCTCAGCCCCTTTTTTATGGTTAGTTTTAATATTCGTCTAGCAATGCTTTATGGACAATAATATCCCTGCTAAAAATGTAACCATCCACTTATTTATTATGAGGGGCCCTGAAATATCAAAGATTAATCATAGGGTCAACATTTTCATATTTTTTTTCAAGGCGAGTTCTTCGAATAATTATATTTTTACAAAGATATTCTCTATGAACATCGGCAAGGGGACAAGAGGGGCAATGCCTCCAGCGAAAGAGGAAAACATTGAACACTGTATTTAAAATCTTATGAAATCAAAACTAGTGGTGGCACTGGATCCCCCCGGGACATTTGTTTGCGGTGCACTGGAATTAAAGAGGATTGGAGATTAAATTCTTAAGGCAGCATTAAAGCAGATAAAGCAGCATTTTGCTGCTTTTTATTATTGTATTATGTTCGTGAACATGGTTGCTTCTAAGTTACACTGTCATTGATGAAAAAAAATTTAACCAGAAGATTTATAATTTGATTTTTTTTTTTTTAAAGTTAAAGATGATAAATGAATTAAAATGGCATAGATCAAGATCCATGGCTGCAGACACATCAGCAGGTTTTGAACCTGTGTCCCCATAAAATCTCGAAATTGTTGCAACTCTGACTAGAATATTTTAAACTTTCAATACAATGTACGTATTTTGTTCAAATTTATCTCCCTCCCCCAATGAAGATACTGCGGCTGGTCCCACTCGTTGGATATCTCTTAAAATAAACTGGTACACAAGAAAAACTGAATTTAAGATTACAGATGGTAGAAAACTGAGAACGAATCTTCTTGGAGATACCATGTCCTCTCTCCCCCCTAGTTTCCATGAACTAAAGTCCAAAGTTCTCAGAGTAAAAGAAATGTGGTATTTAAGTAATAAATTGGTTGTGTAAGAGCGAAAAAACAGAAAATTATCTATCTGGTGAGCACAACCCACTTTCACCCCGAAGCACCAAAGTTCATAAATTTATCGGGACTCAATAATTACTCTTATATCATATTTCAAAAATAAAAGAGAAAAAAAAAGAATGAGGTTTTATAAGACCAACGGAAACATTGGATGAAACAAAACGTATATTTCGAAAGGACAACTGCCTCTCTTCTTCAGCACTACAAGAAAAAGTTAGAAGGAAACACGTCCACACTGTCTGAACGAAACAAACCAGATAAAAACAAACAAAACGGAAAGCAAACCTAGGAGCAAAGAAACACGGAGAAACATCAGAAATTACATACAATTAAAATAAAAAATTAGCAGAATTAAATATTTAAAAGCCAAAAGTCATAATTCTAAAGCCAGAGAAATATCCGGGGGGGGGGGTGAATTTTCTAGGGGAAATGTTACACGAGGGGGGGGGGGGTAATTTGACATAATTAAACCTACGATTAGCAACAAACGAAGCTACTCACACAATTCGTTCAGAAAATGTAAACATGTTTCCTTCTAACCTTTTCTCGTAGCGCTGAAGAGGAGAGGCGGCTGTCCTTTCGAAATGTCCGTTTTGTTTCATCCAGTATTTTCGTTGGCCCTACAAAACTCCATTCTTGCTTTTCTTCTTTTTTTGCGATGGCCGATCAGTATGGTTTACAGAATTGTTCTTGTATAATATTTACTATATAAATGTACATACCATCATGCCATATACGTAATTTTATTCATTTTCTTAAGGTCCTTGTGAAAGTGTATGGGTAATTTATAAAAGTGGAAACTGGCGCTAGTGTCGGCAAAAACAACATCAACATCATCTAACCTTTGGCGAAACTTGGCAGTTTTTCAAACTTTGTAATCGTTTTTCTGTCAGGAACTGATATCAGACACTAATTTTAACAAATTGACAAATTAGCCTAATTAATTATTCTCATTATTACAATGAAGAAATACCAAGTATCATGGAACGCTAGATGGCATTGAGGGATTTTTGTCCCTCAACGCCACTGGCCTAGTAAGCTGGGCCTCTAGATTTGGTTTCATTTGAGCTTCTTCAGTATCATAATTAGCAGTCCGCTTCACCAAATTTTATATCCCAGAGGATAAGAAACCGAGACTGGGGAACTAATTTTGTTCAGAGCCTTCAATACAAATAAATACGAATAATAAATATTTTCGTCTGCCTTTATGCCTTTCCAAAACTAACCTGACAAGTATGTGTCCAATAAAAAAGTCATGCATACTCCCCCCATTTACCCGTGCCCCAGCCATTTAAACATTTGCCTCTGAATTACTTGATCTATCTGTCTTGGCTTTTCTCTGTCTACAATTAGCCATGTCTTGATGCCACCTATGCAACCTACTGCAAAATACTTGACAACTTCAATTCAATTTAGTAAGGCACTTTTGAACAATTCCTATTAAATTCTATTCCTATATTAGTTTCTTCAAGTGTCTATGTTAATTCTATTCAAATGTCTTCAATACAAATAAATATGAATAATAAATAGTATTCTTAACAACTAAAGCCGATCCACAACAAGCTTTAACAATTTCTATTTAATTCTATTACTGAGTTTATAATTATCATTGAGTTCTCACCACAAAAGAATGACGCATACATTAAAAGCTTCATTTGAAAAATTGAAAGCTTTTGTCTTAACTTTCTGTAAACTTCTATCTATCGTTAAACTTACTTTCTAAACTTATTTTCTCAAAAATTTCAAGGGAATCGTTTAACCAGGATATCGTAAACAAAACTTGTTCTTCCATGGGCGGCACATCATATTAAGGATGAAAAACATTTTAAATTGCAAATTCAAATGCAGATATATGTATCATTCATGTTGCAAAACAATCCACTAAGGGAATGCAGGACCCAGCAATGAGAACCGTATTTTAATAAGGGAAACAACAATCTAAATTGAAGATTATGCTGCTAAGACAGCAAACATAAAGTGAAGAAGGGAATTTTTGATGAACGAGAAATTCTTATATTAGCACAAAAGATACTAAAAATAGTATTCTAGCTGTTACTACGTTAACCAACATTTTTTTCAGCACAAAATTTGATGTTCTTAGGTACAAGAGGAAATTTCACAAGGGTAGGAATGTGCCAGCCATGTAAGCGTGAGAGGGAAGGCTCTACGCCTTCTCAGACCTCCTGAAATCGAAAATTTGTACGATATCTCGCCTAAAATTCCGTATTTGGTATATAGTTAGCCTGTTTTTGCCAATAAGACAACCCCCCCCCTCTCTTTAAGAAAATATTGTTTGTTCTTCACCCAACTTGGTGATGTGAGTTTTTTTTTTATTTATAAAATTTTGTTCCAATTTAAACACCTTTATTATGTGTTTTATAAACGTATGTATTAGACCCCGAAGCCGCGCCGAAAAGTCGGTGGTGCGCCGCCGAAAAAGAAACGGCGGCGCGCCTCCGAGCTTGCATCAGCGCGCTGACGCCGCCACTGATTCTATCGGCGGCGGCGTCACTAATACGCAGCCGTTTTTTTTGTTTTTTTTTTCTCTCTTTTTTGGTTATCGATATCGACCTCCGGGCTTCAACCGTCATCCCGGCTAATCTGTTTCTTAAAAATAAATAATGTCATCTTGGGCTCGCCATGTATATCGGTTCATAGGAAGGAGAAGAAGAAATTTTTCTTGAAACAAAAATTCTACCTTCCACTTTCAAATTCTGTTCATTTTTCATTCTGATTTTTCGGATGAAAAGAGGTAGGTAAAAGAGCACTAGGCAATTCAGCATGTTGTCATAGGCAACGCAATCGAGCTGTCTAAGTAAAGAACAATGTTGGCACAATGTATTATTTATTTTTTTTAGTTTTTTTTTCCATACCAGGGCAATTCGTATCGAAGGAGTTGTCGTAGAAACTTCAAAAAGGGCTCATTCGATTGGAAATTGGAATAACTAGTGCCCTTTTTAATAGTCGAAAGTGATTGGAAGGCAGCTAATACCTCTTCCACGCCCACTGTTTCCCCAAACACATCCAATCAAAATTTTAAGATAGCCATTTTGTTATGAGTAACTGATTTCCAGAGAGAAAATATGTTTTTTGAGGAGGTTACTCCCCCACAACCCTTAGGGCAAGGGTTTTATAGTTATGCCCTGGAGGTATATAAGAACGATGTTGGCACAATGTATTATTTATTATTTTTTCCTTTAGACCAGGGCACTTCATATCGAAGAAGTTGTCGTAGAAACTTAGAAAAGGGCTCATTCAATTAGAGATTGGAGTGGCTTGTGCCCTTTTTAATAGTCGAAAATGATTGGAAGGCAACTAACACCCCTTCCACGCCCACCATTTCCCGAAACACATACAATCAAAATTTTGAGATAGCCATTTTGTTTAACGTAGTTGAAAGTTCTGGAAATTAGGTCTTAGAGGATGACAACCACCCTTACAGCCCTTAGGGTAAGGGTTGTAATTTATGCCCTGGGGGAATATACGGTGTTTATAGAAAGCGTTGCCGTAGAAACTCAAAAAGGGATCATTAGTTTGGAAATCGAAAAGCCTAGTGCCCTTTTTAATAATCGAAAGTGATTGGAAGGCTTGACATTTTTATAGTAGAGATCGATGTGGGTATAATGTATCACTTTTTCGTTGTTGTTGTTGTTTAGACCAGGGCACTTCGTATCGAAGGAGTTGTCGTAGGAACTCCGAAAAGGGCTCATTCGATTGAAAATAGAAAGGGCTGATGTCCTTTTTAATAGTCAAAAGTAATTGGAGGGAAACTAATCCCCCTCCCACGCCCACCCTCCCATTTGCCTTTATGTTTAAAAAGTAAATGTTGCCTTAAGATTAAATCAAAATACACTGTGTTTATGCTAATTCCCAATAAGGCATCTCAGCAGTATCCCTAGAACGACTTAGGGTATTATGTTCAAATTTTCAGGGCTTCTTCTGCTCTTACAATTTGACCAAATCAAAATAGCGTAAGTGTATCCAAGCTATCAAAGAAAGTAAACAAATTTTTTTGCGAATGTTATCAAGTTTCCCATTTCAGGTCAACTAGAGGAGGTATGAAACTAAATTAAACACTACTATTTGTGTCCAGATTTTTATAAGGATCAATGTTGTTAAATTTTGCTGAAAATTGTTTTCCAGCATACAAATAGCAGGCCAAACTATAAATTCTTAAAAAAACGAAAAGATTTAAAGTATGATTTTCTTTTTCCCTGAAAAGACTGTGTCAATATAAAACGAACAGAAATTAATTTAAAAAACTGTTTCCAAAAAATAAGTTTTTTCAAAGAAAAGTAAAGAACTCCATTAAACCAAAAATGAGCAAAATTAAAATCAAATAATCTACCAAGCGTGAAACTACCACAAATCAGCATCGATAAATAAATGAAACCCAAAACGAACAGAAATTACAATAAATAACCGAGTCAAACTCAAAACGAGCAGAAATTAACATAAGTTGGGCTCAAAATCCCTATGCCTTCCCAAGGCCAGAACATAATTTGTACTTTACTGACAAAACTACAAATGAATATGCATTGTCAGTTTAATATACATATACTGATATTTAGTAATCAAAATGTTAATATTATTTGATTTATTAAAGTTATAAAAGTAAAAACATTTATATTTTTTCAGTAAAGTGAAAATTATGTTCTGGCCTTGGGAAGGCATAGGGGTTTTGAGCCCAACTTATGTTAATTTCTGCTCGTTTTGAGTTTGACTCAGTTATTTATTGTTATTTTTGTTAGTTTTGGGTTTCATTTATTTATCGAGGCTGATTTGCGGTAGTTTCCCGCTTGGTAGATTATCTAGAGCTAGTATAGAAATATATCTATAGAAATGAATTACATTTTTTTTTGCACAGTTAGCAGAGCACACTGAAGTTGAAGTAGCCTTAAACTTTGACTTGAAACGTTATAACTTGACCACTTCTTTCAAAAAAGAATTTCGGAGGGTTATTCCGTGTTGATAAGAAAAGAGGGTAAAGGTGCAGTTTAGTTCCTCCTGTAGTGTAGGGTGCAGGAGCCCTATGGTGAAGGTGCAGGTTTGTTCTCCCTTATAAAACAACTTATTCCAGCAGATACAAAGAAGAAGCCCATTTGCGGCATTCTGTGGTACCCCAAGGTCCAATACTAGTATCAGATCCCGCGAGTGGCAGTTTACGCTCGTCAAGTTCTGGCTGTACCGGCCACATGTGCCCCAGCTAAATGGCTTTTTAGCACGACAGGACTAATAGTGACTGCAAAAAGATCAATGGCTCCAGGCAGAGTGAACAGACTCACTTTTGTTACATCAATTGTAACTGAAGTAGAGTAACCACTGATTTAAAATTGTTGGTGTTGTTAAGCCATGGTATTGGCAACCCTGGGTGAAACAAATAAGGAAAATATATTTTGTCATTTCACTAGTTTTGAATAAGATTTTGGTATTTTTTTGGGATAAATTTGAAACCAGTTTTATAATTGTGATTTTCCAAGTAAGTGAATAGTTTTTTTCCAGTTAAGAAGAGCCATTTTTTAAGAATCCGGTGTGTCTATTGGATGCGCACGCGCTGATTGCGTGATTTTTGGCCGCGCAGCGTTGCCATTCTTGTTTGTGAGTTTGGTTTTCGGGCGCGAAAAAAGGTAAAAATCGGCGTGTGTATAAGTGAATGAGTGAAGTCCTGTGGACTGCTTAGATCGCTTGGGACCAAGCAGAAGAGGGGAGAGAACCTGCCGGAAGCGCCGTATTGGTACCTGCCGGTTAATTAGCCTTAAATTGCAGGGAACAGGTGAGCAGGTCTCGACGCTTCCCTTGCTCCCGGTGATCGACGTACGCTCCGAGCATTCATTCCTTGTACATCTGACAAAAATACTGTCAGTAAATGGCTGGTGACCCTTGTCCCAGATGCAAAAAGAACGTAACACGAGCTCAGGGCGGACTCCAATGCCGTACCTGCACGAAATGGTTTCACTTTCCCTGTGTATCAGGCACGTACAGCAAAGAAGCAGAAAAATCGCTTGGAAAGTGGCAATGTAATCGATGCAAGGAAGCTACCAACACACCCAAAACAGCAGCAGTGGGAACACCGAACAGCCAAAAACAACAAAACCTAGGGAATCCAAAAGCCAGAGGAGAAAACTGCAACGCCCCGTCTTCGGACCAAACCCCGCCTCCAGTCAACGACGAACCCCTGATTATCAGGGAAAGTAGGCCCACGCAAGTTCGAGGAACTCTCAATGCACCCCTTCCTACGGCCTCTGCCCCAAATGCTACTCCTAACGGAACTGAGTCACACAGCGAAACTTGCAACTATTGTCATACCCAGGCCGAAGCCAGTACATCCTTTTGCTGTTTTTTCTGCAATGAGTGGGAGCATGCCTCCTGCCGCGGGATCCACTCCGATATTGTCCTGGCGATAAAACTCCATGACCCGCAGTTAAGCCTCTTCAGATACGAGTGTTCGTCCTGCTCCAAGCGAAAGGTAGCTCAACTGCAACTGCAAGTCAGACTCCTAACGGATTGCAGAATACCTGAACAGCGAAATCAAAATCCATTCCCAGGCGATCAAGCACTGTACTCCCGTGTAGCACAACATGGAACCACTGACTCTAGACAAAATACACCCAGCCCAGCGCCTTCCGCAAACACTACCGTTGAAACCCTCCTACGAGCAGAAAAAGAAAAACAGCTGCGAGAAGCAAAGCGATTCAATCTAGTTATATCAGGGGTCCCAGAGTCTGAAACTCCAGACGCACAGATAGCTCTTGGCCTTTGCCGAACCAACGATTTGGGAGCTACCCTGGAAACGGGGGATATAGTTGAGACTAGGCGCCTTGGAAGACCAAGCGACAACGGCAGACCAAGAAAACTACTCGTCAAGCTCAGAGAAGACACTTCAACCTTTGTGAAACGAAATAACATCCTGAAAAACGCTCGGAACCTGAGAACCTCTGATGACGCCTTCACCCGCCGCGAAATCTACATAGGCCCTGATCTCACCCCACTCCAGCTCCAGTCTCAGGCCGAGAAAAGAAGGCTCAAGAGAGCCGAAAGCTCTGCCCATAACCGGAATGAGGAAGCCTCCTCAGGTCAAGGGCAACAATAGCAACAAAAGACCAGAATACCAACTCGACCTCCTAAAACTCAGCAAAGCAACCCTTTTGACCTCCCAAGAGTCATGCTTGTTAACGCCCAGTCACTCTGCAACAAAATCACAGAACTTAGCGTTCGACTGAAATGTGAGAGGGTTGAGGTATGCTGTGTCACAGAAACTTGGTCCGCTACCCCATCGACTGCTAGTATTCCAGGCTATGACCTTTACACAAAAAATCGCAAGGATAAAGATGGCAACGTTATAACACATGGCGGTGGAGTGGGTGTTTACATAAATGCAGATATCGAACACGAAGTTTTGACATTCGCTGAACACACAGATACCTATGAGCTGCTCTGGGTGAAAATCAAACCCAAAGTACTGCCAAGAGCGTTTTCGTCAATAACTTTCGGAGTCCTCTATTTTCCACCGCGAGCCGCTTACCGCAAAACCCTAATCAACCACCTCCAAAAGTCTATCGATGATATTCGATGCATGTATCCTAATAGCGGTATAGTATTGCTTGGCGACTTTAATGATCTGGACAGGCGCTGGATCAGTCAATCTCTTGATCTGAAGCAGGTAGTAAAAATTCTTACTACGGAAAAATCAACTATCGACCTCATCTTCACAGATGTGGGAGAATTCTACCACGATCCCGAATCGAGCCCCAGCCTCGGAAGGAGCGCACATTTCTCTGTACTGTGGAAGCCCAAAGGAACCAAGCCAACGGCTACCAAGGAAACATTCGTCTGCCGACCTCTGACTACACCAGGAAAAGAAGAATTCTCTAAATGGTGCGTAAATAAAAACTGGTCCCAACTGTACAGATTATCTGACGTTAACCAGATGGTTGAACTCTTAAATTCCGAGATAACCAGCGCGTACCACTCATGCTTCCCAGAGAAACGTGTCAAACGCTCTTCTACGGACAAACCATGGGTCACACAAGAGATCAAGAAACTCATCAGGAAGCGTAATAAACTGCACGCCTCAGGCAACAGAGAGCGCTGGAAAAAAAATGAGGAACACCGTGGTGTACGAATGTAGGAAAGCCGAGAAAGCATATGGGGAAAAGCTCTCTAAAACAGTAAACTCCGACTCCCGCTCATTCCACAAGACAGTTAGAGATTTAATAAGCCCCCAGCGCACGACGACCTTTCACATACAAAATGATAAAGGTGAACAGGTCACTGCAAATGATCTCAATGAGTGGTTTGCCAAAATCTGCAGATCCAACCCTTCAGCTGAAACGAGTGCATTCAGCGCCAAGATATCTGAGATTCCAGTCGTTCTGCCTATTGAAGTGTGCAGGGTCCTGGAAAAGATTCCTGCGCGGAAAGCCACTCACCCAGCGGATCCACCGCCAATTTTGTTCAAAGAAAACGCTCCTTACCTATCAGAGCCTATAGCTGCCATCATCAACCAGTCACTGATAACAGGGACGTTTCCTGAGCCGCTCAAGGAGGCAGTCGTAATCCCTGTTCCCAAAGTCACAAACCCCAAAGAACTTGGAGACCTCCGACCGATCTCACTCACGCCGCTACTCTCGAAAGTATTCGAAACTTTCATAAACAGATGGCTTCTGGAGGAACTCAGCGAAGTAATAGACTCCCGGCAGTATGGCTTCCAAAGAGGGTGCAGTACAAGTCACTACCTTATCCAGATCGTCGAGACTATCCTAAGTCACCTAGAAGTTGACGAGGCATTTGTCGACCTCCTTCAAGGGGACGTCAGGAAAGCGTTCGATACGTCTAGCCACGAGGAGATTCTACAGTCCATGACCAATTTTCACGAATTCCTGAGAAAGATAGTAGAAAGCTTCCTTTCAAAACGGAAGCAAAAAACAAGGTACAAAGGCGAACTGTCAGACTCTACAGACCTTACATGTGAAATTCCTCAAGGAACAAAAATAGGTCCGACCCTTTTCCTGTTGCTTTGCAACACGATAGCTAAATGGCACAGAGACAGAGCGAAGTTCGCAGACGACCTAACAATGATGCTGCTACAAAGACTGTGTGAAATCCTTAACCTAGAAGAAATGGTCGTGAAGCTCGAACGGGACTACCTAGAAAGAAAACTCAGCATCAACAGGACCAAGTCGGCAATAATGAGAATTTCCTTCTTAAAGCACAGCGTACCGGCCTTGCCTGACGTCGGCATACCGGCAGTTCACAAAATGAAGATCCTGGGTGTTATCTTCAATGATAAACTGACTTGGGATGACCACTTAAATCACTTGCTTTCCCAGGCTATGCCTCTGCTTAGGTCACTGACAAAGCTACGTCGCTTTCAACTCAGCAAAAATGCCCTGGTCACCTACTATAGGAGCCACATGCGACCGATCCTAGAATATGCCTGCCCTGTCTGGCATCCTGGTCTCACAAAAGAGCAGAGCAATAAGCTCGAAACAATTCAAAAGAGAGCCTTGCGCATCATTCTAGGAGACAGCCAATTGCCCTATGAGAAATGTCTGGCGAAGCTAGAACTCACAACACTTGAACAAAGAAGACACGAGCTCCTCATGAGCTTTGGCCAGTCCATCTTGACTTCCCCCAAACACCGCGACCTTCTCCCACCTGATATCAGACAAGATAACCGACCAAAGACCCGCCACACAAACCAACTACAACCAAGCAATCCAAGTGCCACGAAACGCTACAAAAATTCATTCCGACAATACTTCACTGAAAATTACAACAAATAGTTTTCATAACTTTTTTGTAAATGCGACTATTTATCCGTTTTGTGATATTTCGTATTAAATTATCTATCTATCTATCTGATTTGTATACAGTGTTTTTTCGATGTTTTTATTTGTTTGTTTGTTTTTTTTTCACTTCCTTTTCGTATGTATTTGATGAACAAGAGATGTTTGAACTTCCAACTTTGAAAGTTATACACACATTAGCCCAAATCATTAACAAGAAGGAAATGACTAAACACGGGATTTTATAGGAACAATGCGATGTTAAACATAAACACAACATAGGTTTCCCTGGGTCTAGTGGCTAAAAATGAGAATTCTACTTGGTCTGATCGACGGTGAACATAAACACTTTCCGCACGGCCCAACAAATTCCTGTTTTGTCATATTGTTCTTGTATGTTTTTAGCCAACCATTTAAAAATCCTTACTAAAATCGAGGTTGAACGTGCTTGGTGAAGTGGAATTTTTATTATTATTTTTAATCAGAAAAATCGGCGCGCCGTGGCGCGCCGCCGGTCTAAAAATCGGCGGCACGCCGCCAAAAAAATTCCGCCGCCGCCGATACTGAATCACACATTCGCCACCGTCATTTCGGCGTGGCGCGGCTTCGGGGACTAGTATGTATACGATTATTATATGTAAAAGTTACTTTGCTCAGTGACCTCTGGGATTTTAATAAGGAAAGAATGAAACTCATTTTGTATGTAATTTTGAATAGTTTTACTAGTATGCATGTATTTCACAAGTTTACCTAGCATAGGGATACCATAAAGATCTTGTGGTAGAGGCTCCACTGTGCCGGGTAAAGAAAGTAAAGCCTCAAAACCCGTTAAGGCAGGTGGTATTTCTTCTGATGAGCCCTAATGGAAGGTACTACTTGGAAATATTTCTCTAGATTTACGGTGCTTTTGTTTGTAAATTTACAACGACTTACATTTATTGATGACGACTTTGCATGGATTTGGACATTTCTATTTGGTTGATGGTTCGGTTATACTGTTTGGTCCTAGGTAGTTGGATAGATGAGTAAGGTCAAAACCTCGTTCAAGTGCATATTTATCTCAATTGCTGGATTAGGATGACAGTCTTTGTCTTCTTCTTCTCTCTCTCTCTCTCTCATTTTTTTTCCTTTTTTTTCTTGCCAAGTAATTACCTCTAAAACATTATATAAATATGTTTATATAAATATGTTTACTCTTTATATAAATTGTTTATATAAATAAATACATATATAAATATGTTTACTCTTTAAAATTCATTGAAAAGTCAGTAAAGCAGTTAAGTACGGATTGGTGAAAACACGGATAGGAACGAGAAGATATGGAAGGTTTGGTTGTTGCTGAAGTGGCTTGGATAATGTTGCTTGAAATGACAAAGTCCTAATGTAGCTGGTAGAGTAAGTATCATGTTCACTTTCAAGTAAAGTTTAATTCTAAAGTAAGTTTTTGCACCGGGTTAATTAAGTTTTACTGCGCACCATTTCGAACAATTTTACCAGTACAAATAGAGGTGTTTTTCATAAACTGGGTTTCTGCACCGGGCTAATTAAGTTTTACAGGGTATCATTTCGAACACTTTTTTGCCATTTAAAATCAATTTTTTATTTAAAAATGGCACACGAGCTGAAAAGAACCAAATTCTGACAGTAGAGTAAATACAACATTTATATAAGAGTAGACATATTTGTTCTAAACCAGATTTCTGAACAGAGTTGATTATGTTTTACAGTGCATTATTTAAAAGAAATTTTTACCATCAAAAGCCCAATTATTTCGTCAAAAATAGTGCACAAAACGACATGAGTAAAGTGTTACTGGTAGTCAGCATAATATTCACTTTCAAGTGAAGGTTTTTTTTTACGTCAGATCTGAGTTGGGTAAAAGGAGAGCTGAAATTGCTTGCCGGCAATGAGTGCCTCTGTTGTGCATTAGTGCCTCCGTCTCTGTCATCGGCAATGAGTGCCAGTGCCTCTGGGGCTAGTGCACATCTTGTAGCACTTCTATCGTATTGGTATTCGAGGAGTTTTGTGACAGTTAAACTGGCTGGGGGTCTTCTGAGTAGACCGATCAGACTCTTCCGAGGTCTTCAACAAGGATCTGTTTTAAGCCCTACCCTGTTTAACACCCTGACATCTGGAATAACAAAAAATATTGCCAGAGGGTTTAGCATCAATCTCTGCGACCTTAGCCTGCTTTCGTACGCGGATGACCTGCTAATGCTAAGTTGCAATCTTGTTTCTCTGCAAGAGAATATTGACCGCCTGATTACTGGATATGAAAGTATTGGTTTACGAGTTAACGCACTTAAGACTGAGTTTCTGGAATTTACTTCTTCGGCAAGAAAGCAACTATGCAGTGAAAATACATATGTAAAGGTGGGACGAACGAAAGTTTTTCCGGGAAACTCTATGAAGTATCTGGGAATAACGTACGGTCAAGATATAAGAAGTTCATGTTTATTGATAATAGATAAAATATCCAAAAGTATTCGATCAAGTTACGGAAAACTTGTCTCTTTGAAGTTTAGCCTGAACAGGAAGATTCTTGCAAAGCTTTATGCAGCAGTTGCTCTCCCTCACCTGCTCTATGTATCGCCATTGTGGGATTGCTTCACCCAAACTGTTAGACTATAACTCCGGTCAATCTATTACAAGTATCTAAAGTTTTTACTTAGATATCCGCTCCGTGAAAGAAACACATTCATCCGGCGTTCCCAAAATATGGTTGACCCGACTGACATTATGCCATCCTCCAAAAGAAACGCCGAAAAAAGGGCAATGGAAACTTTGTGCGAATTTCTGCCCCTAGAAGTAGTTGTTTGAGTTTATTCTTTGGTGTTGAAGTGTTTTTGTTTTTCTTTTCTCCTTTTCCTTACTTCGCTTTCCTTTTTTTGCATGAGCGGGCACAAATAAATTATTATTATTATTATTATAAATCGCCTCGGTTCAGGATATTGCATAATTTTTACTCACATCTTAAGATTTGAGTTTTATCTATTTGTTTAGTTTGTTTCTATTTCTTTATATATTTTGTTTAATTTAGCTTAATTCTTTTTTCGCCGTTGATAAGTGCTCCTGGACGTGGAGTCGAAATATCCAGAATTTTATTATTTAAGTTTTTTTGTTCCACTGCTTTGTTTAAGGATTATACCCATTCTTCTCTCTATATTTTCATTTATGAAAGTCAATACCTAAAGAACGGCTGAGGGTATTAAGTTGAACATTTGAGGGTATTAAGTTGAACAGTCAAAAGGTCTAGTAGCTATGCCTCGGAGATGGAACGACCCCCCCCCCAGCCCCCATGGAAAACATTGTAAATTATGGAATTTGGCCATTTTTACATGCAGGATTTATCATTAGGAACAGGGGGGATGTTTGATTCTAGGCGTTTTCGAAAATGCTAAGGGTATTAAGGTTCAGGGTAATTAACTTCAGGGAATGTTGAGGGGTATCTAAAACTAAATCTAAATAAGCTATGTGCATCCTGTTTATCAAAAAGGTGTGCCTGCAATATCACAAGAACAACTGAGGGTATTAAGTTTAAAGTTTCAGGGCATTTTGAAGAGAATTCTAAAAAGTGTTACCAGTTCTCCTCTGATTCCCTCTTCAGCTGCCCTTCCTCCAAAGATTTCTGATCAAAATTCAAAATAGTCAAAAAATCAATCAATCAATTTGTTCAATCAATAAATTCACAACAAAAGAACACTTCACCTTAAACTCCCCCGTAAGGGTCTATGGCAAAAAAACAGGGGTATAGTCAAATAACTATACCTCCGGAGATGAAGTAACCCCCCACAGCCCCTTGGGCAAGTGTTGTAATCTATCTAAGTAGCCCATTGTTTATATAAAAGGTTTTTTAATGGGAAAAACGGTTATGTCTGGTCCCAAGGCTCCAAAAAGGCTATTTTGAATATTAAGATAATATTAAAAAATATCAAGGTAAAACTTGTAGAAAATGTAGTGGAGAATGTCAAACAAAATGACTTACACTATGTTCAGGAGAATTGTCAAAAGGACACAACAGCCATATCTAAGGAACGGATAAAAGCATTAAGTTGAAATTTTAACGGCATGTTGAGAGAGATGTTGAAGAGGGACGAAGGGCATCCCCCCCCTCTTTCTCTTTTAGACGCTCCTTTTAACACTCAAAGAGATCTTAAAAAGCAATTTTATTCCAAATAGTCTCAAAGTCTAATAGCTATGCATCTGGGGATGCCATTCTTCCAACCCCCAGGGCAAGGAGCTTAAATTATTAAATTTGTCCTTTTTTACATGCAGGATTTATCATCGGGAAGGGGGGAATGTTTGATCCTGGGTGTGTCCGAAAAGGCCAAGGGTATTAGGGCAGAATTTCAGGAAATGTTGAGAAGTGTGTTGAGTTAAATCAAATGAGACTATTTATACCCAAGTTATCAAAAAGGTGTATCTGTAATAATTTAAGAACGGGTAAGGGTAATAGCTCGAAACCTTCAGGGCCACAACTGCTACTACTGCTACTATTACGGCTGCAAATGAGACGGGCTGTGACAGCAAATGTGAATTCTTCCAACTGCGACAACTTCCAACTGTGACTGCGACTGCTCTTAACTGCTACTTCATCTACTTGTGAATACTTTCAGGGAATGCTTAGGGAAATGTTGAACTATGAAACTTTAATCTTGAAATAACATTACCTTAAGTTTTGACACTTTGATGCTGAAAATAACATTTGATGTTTGGGGAATTTTGAAAAACTTGAAACTTTGACAATCGACAGCGAACAAGAACTAATTAAAAAGAAATCTTTTCGGAGAAGAAATTTTTCAAAGAAAAGTAAAGTCATATTAAACTTAAGATCAGCAGAAATAAATTCCCATAATAAGTCAAACCCAAAACTACCAGAAATTAATATTTAAGAATAAAGGAAACCCAAAACGAACAGAAACTAAATACACAATCATAGTAAACAAACATACAATAGGCACCAATACAATTGAATAAATTAATCTTAAAACGAATAAAACTTAAATCTAATATCCAAATATGACCTAAAACGGACAAAAATCACAACAAATAACAGTTTGGTAATTGCCTCCTTCCCTTTCCCGTAACTGTAAAAGTCTAAAGCCTACTGGGTCATTCGTACTTTACAGGAAACGAATTCTATTGCAAATATTTTTTTTTTGTACTTATAACACTGAAAATAATAATAAAACTTACAGTGAAGTAAAATCTTGGGCTGCTGAGCTTTTAGCAACTAACATAGTTACATAAAAAATATTCAGTTTAATTTTATTAGTTCTTTCCAGGGACTGTTCAAGACACATAGTTTTTAACAAAACACAAATGGCAAAGTAGTCTTTAGAATTTTACAGTCAGGTGAGGGGGAAGGGGGCAGTTGCTAGACTCTTGTTTGTAGTAATTATTGTTCGTTTCAAGTTTGATTTGAATATTCAATTCAATTTTTACTCGTTTTAAGATTTATTCATTAAATATTATTACTGCTTGTTGCATGTTTGTTTGCTTATTTTTTTTTATCTAATTGTTTATTTAATTTCTATTCGTTTTAGGTTTCATTCCTTCTTTAATAGTAATTTCATGTCGTTATAAGTTTCAATAGTTATACGAATTTATTTTTGCTGGTCTTAAGTTTAATTTGACTCATTACTTTTCAGCAACTTAGGCTACGTAGAGAGAAGTAAAATAATAGCTGATGAAAACTAATTCAAAAACAAATAAGAATGGGTAAACAATAAGGAAATATGATTCATCTATGCTTAGTGCATATTATAAAGTAAGAATTGAAAAATTATTACACAAAAAATAGGCAATTACGTCAAAGGGCCTTGCCGTATATATTAGATTGGATATTGAAGTGGCCATTCGGAGCGATTTAATTATTTTTAGGGAGATGGTATTTGAGTCCCTCATGCTTCAACTTCGTTTAGGTGTTTATTATTGCTGTTTAATATTTTTCTACGGCCCCACCCCCACAATTTTTTGTCCGACTCGTCAAGAAGTAACAGAAGTTTTTAAAAAACAAATTTTTTGTAGGTTTCGTAAAAAAAAAAAAATTGCAGCACGTAAAATGCTGGTAACGACTATAAAAGCACGAAAAGCTCTAGTAAAAAGGGATTTGATCTTTCATTTGTCGAGGAAGCAGAAACTGCCCTAACCTGTTTTTGGGCTAACGCTTGCATCTGCTGCAACATAAGCCTCTCTTCTTCTTTTCCGACGCCTTTTGTTTGCAGCATCTCCAAGAGTTTTTTGATACTTTCATCACGAGCTTGTAGTGTTTGTTTTTGTGTTTCTATCCTTAACTCAAGCTCCTGAAAATGAAAATTTCCCTGAATAAAAGAAGTTCCATGAAAAAAAAATTGTTGACCGTATAAAGCGGAGAGTAATGAAAAAGAAGGAAATGACAAATTTAGAGCAAATTATAAGAAAATCGAGCAGAGAAGTAAAGATTAAAAACCGACGATTGAAAAAATAAAAATGGCTAGCTAACAAAATATTTTTATCATTTATTCATTTTGATGATTATTTATTTTGTTTTATTGATAACTATTTTGTTTTAATCTATTTATAACTGAGCTGCCTACTATTACTGAAAGGGCCAATAAGTTCACTGACTCAAAATCATAAGACCAATACAATGTAGAGGTTGCAACACATAGGTGACTGAATGAGTAGGAAAATGTTTGACGAGTCGTCAGGGCTAGGACCACAACCCCAATTTCAAAAGAATCTGGAAAAGCCTTTTTGTATTCCTTGCCGTTGCGTTGTGTTTTTTCATGGTTAAAAAAGTTTGGAGGAATAGGAAGATAAGTCTGTAAACCAAGATTAGAATTTTGGAACCTACAGTGATGACAGTGGTCAGATATGGCACTGAAGCATGGGCGCTCCGAAAAGCGTGATGAAAATTTGCTAGATGTTTTCCAGAGAAATTGCCTACGGATTGTTCTGGGTAATCGGCTGACTCTCCGTATTTCAAAGAGTAGGCTGTACGAAAGGTGTAGTTCCATCCCGCTTTCTAGGGCTATAATGAAAGAACGGTTGAGATGGCTAGGGCATGTTCTGCGGGTGAAGGATGACAGATTGCCCAAGATTGTCCTATTCGGCCAACCGTCTAGGGCTAAATGGAAACCAGGTCTTCCGCGGTTGGGGGGGGGGGGGGGGGGTGATGTCATAAAGAAAGGTTTAAAGGAAGTGGGAACTTCCCGGGAGGATTCAAAAAAGGGAGGTTTTGGATAGATTGGGATCAAAGAATAATGTCCGCAGCTGTGTTGGCCTCAGGTGGCTTGGTGCTGTGGTGAGTTTTTAGTAGTAGTAGTAGTGGAAACTTTCTATACAAAAGCCATCGAAATTAAAGGTAAATGTATGCTAACCTATTAACAACAAATACACAGTTTCATAAAAGCTACCTTATAATGACTATAAGCCGAGCCTCCAATTTTAATCACCAATATAATCAAAAAATTGAAATAACCTATCTCTAAAAAGCCCTTTGACAGAGTAGGGCAAATAACTCAGCAGGCTGGGAAACAAAGGGCTTAAAAGGACAATGCACAAATAACTTTAGTGTGTGCTTTTCATTTGTACAGCCACAAAGAAATGAAAGTGTTTCCAGCAACAAAAAAGAAGGAAAAAGATAATCATAGGCAGCGCGCTACCGCTGCCTAAGTAAAGAAGGATGTGGGCATAATGTTTTTTGTTTTTTGTTTTTTTTCCATACCCGGGCACTTCGTATCGAAGGAGTTGTCGTAGAAACTTCGAAAAGGGCTCATTCGATTGGAAATTCAAAGGGTTAGCGCCCTTTTTAATGGTCGAAAGTGATTGGAGGGCAACTAGCCCCACCCCACGCGCCCATCATTCCCCCAAACACATCCAATCAAAATTTTGAGATAGCCATTTTGCTCAGCGTAGTAGATTTCCAGATAGAAAATATATTTTTGAGGAGGAAACTCCCCCAGAACCCTCAAGTAAGGTTTCTATATAAGGTTTTTAAAGAAGGCGTTCTCGTAAAAACTTCAAAACAAGCTCATTCGATTGGAAATTCAAAGGGCTAGTGCCCTTTTTAATAGTCGAAAGTGATTGGAGGGCAACAAGCCCCCCCCCCCCACGCCCA
>JAQQPU010014318.1:10822-22909 GCA_029168905.1 Artemia sp. Kazakhstan ARC1039 | reverse complement strand
CTTTCCTTTTAAAAACTTATTTTGTGAAAAAGTTTTTTTTAATTAATTCTTGTACATAGGACTAATCACTTTAATGTATTTATCTGGCATACCATATAAGGATCCTTTGCTAAATCTCTTCGATCGGCTGCATCAAACGGTTGGTCATAATCTACAAAACTGAGGACTAAAGGGGTTTGATGACCCAGGCACTTCTCAATTATCAATCTAAGAGTGAAAATTTTGGTCAACACATACTCTCCCCTTCCTTAAACCACACTGTTCTTCTACTAAAGCTTTAATTACAGCATCTCTAAACCTAAAAAGTATCACCATACAAAGTAATTTGCTTCCTACAGAACTCACGTATCCTATACTATACTATTGTATAACATACGATGGTATAGCGTTGTATAATATGCTTGACACACAGAAAAAGAACACCTACCTTAGCTAAAAACCTAGCTTAACATATGTTACATAGCCTGACATACATTACTGCGAAAGTATTTCCCCTCATTTCAGTCACTAATATTCTTTAATCATACCTTTAAAAACCGACACAATATTGCCGGCTGGATGTCAGTCAATAAAAGAGATTTTGAGCCGATGTCTGAACTGAGAGCCACTCGAACAGGATCCGTCTCCTCCCTCTGACACCACGTCTCTATGGTAATGCTCATTAAATGTGGACAAGCAGGCACATAAATGTCAGTTAGAAGCACAAGCTTGCCAAAATCCACAGTTACATAGCGGCGAGCACCACTATGCATTCTCTCTATTGATAATATGCATTGCTGGAAGTCCGACCGGGAAACCAAATGGCTCCAATTCCAAAGGCCATATTCCCACTGCAAAAAAAAAATGTCAATATTTCCGAATTTGTGGAGTGGGTCAAAATCTAAGAAGAATAATGGCATCAATAAATTACTTAAACCCATTTTTGCACGAGGGCAACTTGATTGCGAAAATCAGAGACGCCTCTTCTTCTTAGGGTCAACCGTAAAATCTATTGCTAAAAAAATACAAAAAAAATATTGGACATTTTGGAGTAAATATATCAAAACACACATATTTCTAATAACAGAACTCCTGATCCTAGAGATATCGAATAACTATGCGAAAGTTGGTCAAACAGCATCAGCTCATAAGAGGGGTGAAGCATTTGAGAATATTTGTGGGGCAGGACAAAGGCTAAAGAACATGCACAAGGAGCTTTAACTTTTAAGTAAACCAAATTATGTTATTCAATCGAAAGAATTATAGCCGCTTATTCCGCTACCTCAATTCCCTACTCAAAAAAAAGCATACATAATAAGAGAACCGACAATTCCGATAACAAAACACAGTATTTGCTTTATTCCAAAACAACGATCGCCTTGCTGTGTCCAAAGAGCCATACCAGCCATATTGACAACACTCTATCAGAAGTCATGTATATCTGAAGAGGTTCATGGTGATTTTATTAATTAGAAAAAGAGGTATGACTGAAGAAGAAACAAAGAGAGGCGCAAAAATAAGACTCAATTTATTTTCAACCATGTATCTTGAAGCAAAATTTTAAAAAATGAAACCTTTCGGCCACCTTTAGTTGTAGCATATTCTAGAGTATGAACTTCAGAGTGAGCTAAATATGAGCAAACTGAACAACTATTTAACTGAATCAAACTGGAAAACATTGAAGTTATCCTGTTATGAATGACTTCAGACCTCAAATTAAGTGTCAAACTTGCATATATGAATCTAAATTTGTTTCTGGGGGAATAAATTTCGAATCAATCTTGGGAAGGGGGGAGGGGAATATCCCCTTAAGCAGGTGCACTCTCTTGATTTTGCTGTCAACCTAATCATTGCCATTTTAATAAAAGTTGTGCGGCAAAGTTGATTCCTATATCCTAGAAGGGTGGGCATGGCCTATTGATGACTATCCCCCGTTCTAGGAAAAGTCAATACTGTTTATAGCGATTTCATCACAATGAAAGGGAACTATAAGTGACTGACTTTAGATTCCTATTCGCATAGTTTTACTGCAAAATTTACTACGGTAATTAAAACAAAATTGGTCTTTTAAATATAGTTCCTGGATATTTGGAGCTATTCGTGACTGCCTTCAAAACGTAAAATTCTAATAATGGTTTGTTTTAATACCCTGTTATAACGTAATATAGCCCAAATACACTGTTAGGGAAAGTTACATTCTTATAGTAAATTAAACCCTCTTATAAAAATTGTCAAGTAGGGTTAAGACTGACGGAAAGTTACTTACAGGTGGTACCGACATCTAAAAAAAAAAAAAAAAATTGATCACGCTCTTTCCCCCGAGAACCTTTTGAAAAGTTGTTCTGGGTAGCACATTTCATTTTCTTAAATTACTTCTGCTTACTGTATAAGATGAGGAATAAGTGTTATTGGTGATTGCACGCATTCAATTGGGATCAGTTATAATCGGAGTAAGACATAGTTTTTCTAGACAAAAAAAAACAAACTAAAGATGAAATATTCTTACCTCATTGTGGGTTGTTGTGCGTATGCCTCGATTAGATGTGTTTTTCTCTAGTGTAGTTCCTTCAGAGGCAGAGAAAAAACTAAAACCCAACGGCTCAACTTCCATAAGACCATTAAGTTGGCTCTCACACTGGACAAGAGACCTTGCCTCCTTCTCTGGGTCTATGTCTGCCAATATCCTTTTCACACTCTGAGCTTGATCAGCCGGGGCTTGAACAGCAACAGCTTTGGAAACTATTTTGGGGTTCATGGGGGGATATGTATGGGATATGTTTTCATACGAATACTGAGATGGCGGTGATCCTTGTAGTGAATAAACTGGCCGGACTAATGGCAGAGCATATAAATCTGGCTCAAATACAAGACCGTAAAATCCATACCTGAAAAGATTAATTTTAGGATATTAAATCAGACGATTATCAAAATACGAAAATTAGCGTTTATTCTATGTTTACTGTACCCCATAGTAAGTAGATTAGGTATCTACTGTTATAACTCATTGTTTCGTCTCATTAAATAGTCGTAGCATCTTACCAAATTCAATCCAAGCCGTCGTTTTTTTTTTTTGCTGAGGTTGTGAATTTTGGTAGGATCAGGGGTGACAACGGGCTGGAAATTTGATCAGCTTCTTATTACTATAATAAAGTTTTTTTGTGTTTTTTTTNTTGATCAGCTTCTTATTACTATAATAAAGTTTTTTTGTGTTTTTTTTGTACAATTCGTATGAAAAAAAAAATCAGAACTGCACAAAATTGATCTGGACCCTAGCCAGAGGTAGGGGTTGGGTGAATCCCAGCCAAAGATTTGCCACTTACTTAGAATTCTCTATCCTGCATACGGCCACAGAAATTTATTCTTAAACGGAGAACACCTTGAATGATCAGATTAATAAGATCATCAACGACCCAGTCAGTGGCAAGAAATTTTGCCTCTACAACTCTGGATCCAGAGATGGATTCGGTTTACATGGCGTCGGATTCCTCCAAATTAAGAATGCACAATCAGCAGTAATGGAATGGGAGCTGAACATGAAATCAACCCGCCCGGATCAGGATGTTGAGTCACTCCTTTAACGTAATAGTCATCACTTCCTACGCACCAAACCGTGACTCACCTGACACCCAAAAAGATGAATTCTAGTATCTATTCCAGCAGACGATATAAAATTGTCCAAATCTAGACTAATTGTTCATTGCTCGAGGTTTTAATGAGGGAATAGGTCTCGGCTCGATCCCATTGAGCATTCTAGTATTGCACCGCAGCGCCGAGGAGAAAGCTACTCTAACGGTACATGGCTGCTTCTGGATATGCAAGACTATCTGTCAGCATCAAATGCGTTCTTTCAGCACAAGAACGCCCACGCTTTCACGAGGAAACCGAGAGATGGAGGTCGTCCGTAATCAACTGTAGTGTTCAGAGGAGAGGACCCTGGATAAAAAATGGCTCAGATCATTTCTTTATAGTAACAACAATAAAACTAAAGCTCTCTGAAAAAGAAGAAACCCAGACCACCCCCAAGATTTGACAAGGAAAAGATAAACGTTCTAGAAGCACGAGCTGAGTTGGATCTTCAATTGAAGAAATACTTTCAGGTCATGGGACAAATAGAACATGAATCTGATACAACAGCAAAAGAAACCATAGAGAAATCTTGGTAACAATAAAAAAATCACACAAGAGGTTGCTGAGCAATTCCAAGGGAAGAGAAGACGAGGTATAAAGAAATGGTGCACCACAGAACCACTTACTGCTTCAGAGGACAAGAGAAAAGCCCCCAACGGGGAAGCATTCAGAGAGCTACGCAAGAAAGCCCACAAGTTAGGTAGTAGCAACGAAAATACCTACAGGTCAAGCTTGGCCAAAGGTTCTGTCCAACTGAGACCCAAAAACAGTACAAGATCCTCAAAGAGCTTCGTCTGAAAAAGAGTAGTGCCGGAGAAAACGTGAAAACAAAAGACAGAACCATCAAGAAAGATTCGATCAGGGGAATGACCATTTCAAAGATCTGATAAAAAGAACAGAACAGAATACAGCACAAGAGTCGAGCCAAATCCCTTATCCAATGCCACTGCCACCAGAGGAGCAGTACCGATGTGAAGTATCACCGTTGTCAACAGAAGAAGTAAGACATACCATAAAATCCTGGAAAAACCACAAATCCACAGGCGGATGATCTAGAATGAAATCTAGAATGCGGATGATGTCCCCCAGGACTATCTCAACGCCACTATAATTCCTACTGTCAAAAAGGGAAATAAAAGCGATTCCGAGAATTACCATAGAATCTCACTCATTGTCAAAAACGGGAAGAATTTTGCAATAGTTGTCATAAACCATTTCAGAAATGAAGGAAAGGCAGCTTTCCACCTTGCAAAAAAAAAACAAAAAAAAACTGCTTTCCACCCAGGGATGCGGTGTTGGACAAGACACTATCGCCATCTTCATCCACTTCATCGTCGAATTTTAATCCATACTCCGGCCTATCCTCTGGCACATAATGCTTGAAGATGGTGTCCCAACTAAATTGGTCAACCTACTAAGAGCTTATTAGGAAGATACGAAAAGTAATATCCGATTATACGGAAACTGACAAAACCCTTTGAAATAGAATACAGTGTTCGCCAAGGTTATTCTTCTTTTCAATTTCAAAGCGGATTGGAATATGATGAAAGCATTGAACGAAGAAGATGGCGTGGCATTTTCAGTCGAAGAAAGCCTTTCTAATCTCGAATATGTTAATGAATATGCTACTCTCCTATCGGAATTAGCACCGAAACCGGAAGAAATCTATACTTACTATTTATACTCAACATGCGTACGCTCCATACTCCTCTACAGCTGCGAGACCTTGCCACTAAAGGTAGAAGAAGAACGACAACTAGATGTTCTAGATCGGAAATACCATAAGAGCTATTTCAAACATCAATCGGTCGCAACGAATCAGCAACCACCAGCACATCATAAAGATGCGCCGATAAAATCTTCCAACGTCCAGCGACACTTAAACTGGTTTGGCCATGTAATGCGACGCCCGGAGAAGACCCTAACACGCCAGGCTCTTACTGTACTGACTCCCTTCTATTTGAAGAAAATAACTGGAGGCCATATCAAGTCATGGCAGAACGTCGTGAAGAAGGACGTCGAACCATTAGATGATTTCCGGAAATATGGCTACAAGTTGGAAAGTCGGGGCTTCAACTCATTCAACCGCAGATAGAGGACAGGCCACTTTTGCAGAGCCTGGCCCGACAGCGTCTTGGTGAAGAGTTGGGCTGAATAGCCTATGTTTCGTCTCAAGTAACTAAGTAGGGTAACTATCAGAAAATCTCATTGTGCCAATTAAAAAAAAAAATAAAGCAGTTTCCGAGAAAGAAAATGCATGCACAATGGCTCACTAAAAAGAGTAGATATACAATTATTGTGTTCTCTACGGCATGTCTTCTAACCACAGATTTCGCTTCGCACCATTTTCGTTTGCGATTCGTTACGATTATTGCTTTCACAGGCCTTCTAAACGCAAATTTCATTGTGTTTTATTTTCTCTTAAGTTATTCTGATTTAGCAATTAATGTTTTGACAGCGTCCTAGTTTTCCACGTAATCTTCTTTCCTTCACAAATTCAATATATTAATTGAAAACTGATTACAAAGATGCCATTTTTTTATATATTTTTTTAGCTGATTGAAGCTCTATAAGTTTAATTGAGAGCGATCGACTAAAAAACAAATTATTTTGTGCTTTCTCCTAGGTTATTGTGATTTAAGCAAGTTTGTTTTTAATGGGAATTTCGCACGATGTCCTGAATGAGTCCTCTCTTGATCTTATCGTAAAATAGGTTCGATAGGGTCACTTCAGAAAGAAAAACATAGCTGTTGATGTTTCTTGTGGCATTTCTTCTGTCATCCTGATGTATAAAATTTAGGTACAGGCCTAATGGGAATTTCACAGTATATCATGAGTAAGCCCTTCCTGACCTTATTGGAGCACAGCTTCAACCCAATTACTCTTTTGACGTCG
The DNA here is from genome assembly GCA_029168905.1 of Artemia sp. Kazakhstan ARC1039. Lineage (NCBI taxonomy): Eukaryota > Metazoa > Arthropoda > Branchiopoda > Anostraca > Artemiidae > Artemia > Artemia sp. Kazakhstan ARC1039. The sequence goes on along the minus strand of JAQQPU010014318.1, from coordinate 16,408 downwards.
TTCATACGAAAAATGTCTTTTCCTACGTTAAAGCTCTAAACTAATTTTCCAAAAGTCTTACCCTGTCTAGACCGTTTTTTTCAGGCCAAAATATTGTGAGGTCGTTTTCGAAAAAATGTATATGTATATATACATACTCAATTATTGCTTACTTAGTGCCAGGAGCTCAGCTTCTCTCGGGCCCTTGCACTTGGCAAGCTACAGGCTTGTATATGTGTGATTACTAAATTACGCATTAGCCTAATTACCGCATTATTCTTTCGTTTTAAGTCAAGAGCTGTCAAATCAACAATTTGAGTTCAACAAAAAATTTTGGCGTGAATTGAATTCCCCCTTTCTGTTGATCCTGCACAACATCCCCCATTTTATAGAATTTGTAATTTGTTATTTTATAGGATCCTAGAATTCGTTGTGATTCTCACTGTTGCTTCTCTTCTAACCTCAGATTTCGTTTACGGTTCGATCTGATTATCACTGTCATTTGTCTTCTAACCGCAGATTCCGTTGCCTACCATTTTCATCTGTGATTCATTGTGATTTTTGTTATCACATGTCTTCTAGCCGCAGAACCAAAGGATCAGATATCAAAATTAATTTTAGGAGAGGGGCTGGTTGGTGTCCAATCACTTTTCAGCTTATCACTAAAGGACTATAACTCTCAATTAGCGATCGAATGAGCATCTTCTGAAGTTTCTACGGCTATGAGGGGGAGGTTGGGGATGAGGAAGGGGGGACCGCCTCCTAAACGGAATATATTTTGCTCATTTCGAGGTTTGATGTTACCCTTTACTTTCATAATAACAGCGTAGACCAGAAATATTCCCGGAAATCAAAAGGTTTTACATACTGATTTCCACTCCCCCCCTTCATTATAATAATTCTGTATTTATCTGAAGGCTCAATAAGATTTAGGATGTTTTGGCATTAAAATTCACTCTTTGAGACATCTGTCCTCTCCCTAGCTACAAAACCATCAGAGAGCCCTACTGTAGAGGTTTTAAGCTCTCGTCTGCAAATATTTGGAGTCGTATAATTTTTGCCAACGAATGATTATAGATAAAAACAACGACAAGTAAAACAAAAGGAATTTACCTTAGACAGTGAAATTTGTTTAGAGCTTAAAAATATTTCGGCTCTACCTCCAAGAGCCTTCGTCAGCAAACTAAGTAAATAAATGAAATAAAAGACAATAAAATGAGATCCTTCAAACTAAAATTAAAAATTAAAACAGTCTCGAGTTGGTGGTTTTTATGATGGAAAAAGATTGCGGTCTTCGTAGTTATTTAGAGATCGTGGATGTGTGTTGCATGGTTTTTTTTCCAGGGATGATCTCAAATTCTAACTTAAAACGCTTAGCCACTCCTTAGATATTGTTATTGTATCCTTTTGACAGCCCTCCTGCATACAGTGTTTTGATTATGTTTGACACCCCCCTCAATATTTTCTAAAGGCTTACTATAGGCAACGTAATATCGCTGTTTATCAAGGCCTACACAGACAGCAATAGTGTGCAAAACTAAAAAAAAAAACGAAAAAAAAAACTACCAGCTAAAAAACCAGCCAATAACTACCGAAAACTGCGAAAAATTTATGTTAAAACTGTGCGGACAAGTTATCATTCATTTTTGAATAGAGGCAAATGAAAAAAATATGTGGAACATTTATTTATAAGAATCTGAGAGTTAAAAGACTTAGGAGTAAATTTGAAAATAATAATAGAGTTAAAATGAGAACAGAAAACTCAATAAAAGGAAGCCTTTTACCAGCACTGTACCGTCTCATATCTCCAGTTATTAGTCCCACATCAAAATACACAACAATCAAAATAAACTTAGTTTGGACAAAATGATCTTACCTAGTCTGAAGCAGGGTATGTAGGGGATGAATCCTATTTTTCATATTAGGAAAGCACAAATCCAATAGACCAGTACAGGAACTCATAACTTTAGAGGGATTAATTTTCTGTAGCCTGTAAATAAGCGTGAATAGCCAACGCCAACCGCCACAAAAGCGTGAGGCAGGAAGCTCAGGAAGGATAGCCAGTATTGAATCCAGCAAATTCTGGCAAAATTTCAAATGAGCATTTTCAACGTTGACTCCTTGGGCTGAAAGAAAGTAAATGAGACATTTATGTTTATGAAAGTAATGGAATTCAGTCAGTATTTCTTAACGTTTTCTTTCATTTCGTGTCTCATGTAATTCTTTCTACCTCTTCAACTCGCCTCTCTTTTTTTCCCTTTTTCTTCCCTTCTCATTCACTAAGCTTAATTTTCAATTAAAAATTATAGTTTTCTGATTCTCTTTTCGAGCCTATTTTTTTGTCACTCTTCATTTCCCGCATGCACTTGCTACTGCTTCCATTGCTTCTGCTTTTAGGTATTTCCCCCCCTTTCTATATCTTCAAAGGAATTTGCAAAAATAGACATGTATCAAGAGCACATCGCGGACCCAATGACAGCCATAATCTTGGAATTAGATTTTCTCTTTTTTTATTGTGAACAAATACCTCTATTAAAATTCACGAATACAATGAAATAAAGTATCTGCAGATCGGTCATTCCAGTTCTTTTTTCACTACTGATAACAAGCTGGATTGGTTAAGCTTCTACTCGGTCAAGTGTAATCTAAGGAATTTCAACAGGCATTGTTAGCTCTTAGCTCCGAGCCCATTCGGATAATAGCTTCAAGGATAACTCAAACAAGCATCCAAAAAGTGAAGACATAGCCTAGAAGTCAATTAAGACCCTGCCCGCTCAAGGAATTAGACTCTCGCCAATCTTACAAACTTACACTATGATATTCCACACTCCTAATAGGTCTAGCTATATCTCACTACATTCCATTGTTAAGTTTCTGACCTTACAAAAATTATCTACGAAAGTCAGAGACAATAAGCGAAGATGCTTTTCAATATATTAAAACGGGGCTAAACTAGCGAGCCGGGAGGAGAGCCCTAAGTTGCACCTCACAGCGGTGGAGTGGTGTAACATTCTATTAGTAGCCTAGTCCGACAAATAGAATGGCTAACGCAACGGGGCGCCAAGGGTCTGGGGAGCCTTTGGTCAAGTCAATTCCCATGAAACACCAATGGATATTGAAGATCAAATGCAGAGAGATACTACTATTACGGCGTTCGCGGTAGCCGACGCGGACCAGGTCAGGGTGGTGCCTGGCCCGACAAGTATGCAAGCCGCCCGATCAAGAAAACATCTGAATATTGGCGCGTGGAATGTTCGCAGCTGCAAGCTGGAATCCACGCAACTGCTCCTTGCAAGGGAGCTGCAGAAGTATGAAATCAACGTTTGTTGTCTGTCAGAAACAAGACTTAATGATGTTCTGTCCAAAAAGTTGACCGTTTCCGAATCTGACTCATTCCAGTTCTATAACTCGGGTCCCAATGATGGCTCCGGCAAGCAAGGAGTTGGGTTATTAATAGACGGTCCTACTGCATCATGCGTCACCTCTTGGGAGCCAGTGTCACCAAGGATCGCCATGATCAGACTGAGAGGCCACATTAGCCACTTAACCATAATCGCCGTGTTCGCTCCGATAAGGGACAGTAGTGACGCTGTTAAAGATGCCTTTTATTATGACCTACAAAGAATCATCGACAAGACACCAAGGTGTGACATGCTCTTTGTAGCTGGAGACTGGAACGCCCGGCTTGGCAGAGTAGACCCCGACACAGCAGCAGTTATTGGCCGCCACACCGTTGGTGACAGATGCATCAATGGAGAAAGGCTCTTACAGCTAGCCAGATACAACAACCTATGCGTCACAAACACTCTCTTTGAGCACAAGAGACTCCACCTCGTTACATGGCGTTCGAACGACGGCGTAACAACAGCCCAGATCGACCACATCTTAGTCAGCAGAAGATGGAGGAGCTCCTGCACAGATGCCCGGATATACAGAGGAGCAGACACAGGATCTTTAAATGGATCCGACCACTTTCTCCTCACTTGCAAAGTCCGTCACCGCCTTAGTAGGCAGAAGCGACAGAAGGCAGGAAAGCGCTTCGATGTTTCGAAACTAAGATGCCCGGAAATCAAAGCCGACTTTGAGTTAAAGCTAAGCAACCGGTTCGATACCTTGAATCGTCTCTCACTCGTCGATGAAGAATGGGCGCAGATAAAAATTGCGACACAGGACGTAGCTGAGGAGGTGCTTGGCCACACAAAAAGAAAACAGCGAGCCTGGATCCCTGACCACACCATAGAACTAGTTGAGAAGAAGCGACCCCTCGTGGGAGGTGCAAAAGAACCCTTAAAAGTAGCCCGCAAAGCAGTTAAACAGTCACTGAAACAGGACAGAGAACAGTACTGGTCAGATCTGGCGAATGAGTTGGAACAAGCGTCCAGGAGTCACAACAGCAGGAAAATGTTCAAACTACTGAAAGAAGCGACTGGAAAAGCTCCTGTAGCGGTTGACACACTGAAAGATAAGTCCGGAGAACTCATCCGAACAGAAGAAGGACGCATGGAATGCTGGCGAGAGCATTTTTCTGAGCTACTGAACCCTGTCAAACCCCCGTGCGATCTACCTGCCTTCTCGAGTGCTGCTAGAGAGCCCTACGCAGTAAACCTCGATCCGCCAAGTATTGCGGACGTACAAAAAGCGCTGAAGTGCATGAAAAACAATAAAACTCCTGGAGAGGATGGGATCCCTTCTGAAATGTTCAAGCCCTCACCAACTCTACTATGCCGCCTAACCGACCTTTTTGTCCAGGTGTGGACAACAAAGACCTTCCCAAAAGACTGGAAAGTATCAGTCCTCGTTCCGCTATACAAAAAAGGAGATAAGGCCATTTGCGGAAACTATAGAGGCATCTCCCTGATCGACCATGCCATGAAGATCTTCTGCGTCATTCTTTTGAATCGATTCAAAGACGCACGTGACAAGTTAACCCGTCCTGAACAAGCAGGCTTCAGACCAGGCAGAGGCTGTCCAGAACAGATATTGACGATTCGCCTCATCCTTCAGCAGTACAGCAGGTTTCATCTACCCCTTCTCATCGCCTTTATTGACTTTGCAGCTGCCTTCGACTCTCTCATCAGAGAGGAGCTATGGAGAATTATGGCTGAAGACGGGGCGCCACAGGAGATCATTGAGATACTCCGAAGTGCGTATAAGGACACTGAGACTTTCGTCCGTGTTTCCGGCAATGACACCCCTAAGTTTCCAGTGGAGTTTGGGGTAAAGCAGGGATGCCCCCTTTCGCCTATATTATTCAACTACGCGATAGACTGGATCATGTATAATGCAATGAGAAACCACAGCGGAATAGTCTTCGGACAAATAGCTGGTTTCCTCCAGCCCCTGACAGATCTGGACTTCGCAGACGACGTTGCTGAGCTGGAAACTACCGCCGACAGCTTACAAGGCATGATCGACGATACCTATGAGGTCTCAAAGCGCATCGGACTGGCCATCTGCGGCGCAAAGACTAAAGTATTGGCTCTCAACCAACCTGCTCCTTGCCAAGTTACCCTTGACGGTGAGCCAATAGAAAGCGTTGAGGAATTCAAGTATCTTGGCTCTATCATAACACCAGATGGCGGAGCTGAAAGGGATATCTCTGCCCGC
>JAQQPU010014317.1:2734-22910 GCA_029168905.1 Artemia sp. Kazakhstan ARC1039 | reverse complement strand
CTGGTGGAATTTGTCAGAATTCCTATACGAAATTCTTTTTATTTGTCAGGTTTTTCTTTTTAAATGTGGAGATGTTAATGGCGATTGTCTGGGGTAAATTTTCACCGGGATTGAATTGTCTAGAGGATCTTTCCATGGAAAGGGAACCGGATTTCCGGTATTACTTATTACACGTTAAGGGGGAGGGGTGTTGCCCCTCCTTAATACCTTGCTCTTTATGTTAAAGTTTGACTTTTTGTTCTAATTCTTTGAGAGACTCCTGAAACAAAAGGGTTGTTTAACTAAAACCCTAAGAAGTTTCTTTACAAGTACTAAAAAAACTTTTGCGAGAAGAGCAAGGTGTTGAGGAGGGGGCAGCCTCCCTTAATACATAATAATTTCTTTTCGTTTTAAGTTTTAATGTTTTTCCTTACTTTCATTTGAAAAAATTTATATTTTAATTAATTTATATATACAGCATCCATAGTATATAATATATATCATACTTATTATTACTTCTGCTTGTTGGTAGTACACATAAAAATAGAAAATGAAGGAGACAACTCGTTTACATACAGAAAATTAGATTTTTGAATTGATTTTGTCTAAAAAATCAAATCCTCATAGTTCTCCAATCCTGACTTGTATATATTTATTATTTTAAATATGGTCAAATGTCAGAGCCTTGCTCCCTTTTTGGCCATATTTTTGTCATATGACAAATTATTTTTATAGTTCTTTCTATTCTATTTTAAGATATATTTAAGCTTGTATATATATATATATAAAACACCAAAATTTGGGACATACCTAAATTACCTATGTCTTATAGTTTTGATGCAATTTCTTGGTTTTGAAGTAACATTTAATTTAGTTTCATACCTCCTCTAGTTGACCTGAAATGGAAAACTTGATACCATTCAAAAAAAAATCTGATTACTTTCTTTGATAGCTTGGATACACTTATGCTATTTTGATTTGGTTAAACTTTAAGAGGAGAAGAAGCCCCAAAAGTTTGAACATAATACCCTCAGTCGTACTTGGGATACTGCTGAGATGCACTTCATCATCAGGAGGTGTGAATTAAGAATTTGATTACTCAGGGTTCGAAATATACTGTACCTTTTTCCTGAGCTTTTTGTACTTTTGTATGAGCATTGTCTCCTCTTCTGTAAGAGTGTCAGGAAATTTCATATAAACCATTTTCTTCCAGTTATTTTTTTTTTCTTCTTCAAGAAAATATTTCTGTTATTCGAAACCTACAAAAAACATAAAACAATAAATGCAGACAATTTCTTTTAGCATTCTTTAAACAGCTAAGTAGCTTTTTTAAACAGCTAACACAAAATAATCCTAATAGCCTAATGGCTATGATAATTATAAGCAAAAAGTCACAGTTTATTTGTTATGATGTTCAAAGAAAGTTGTGAGATTTCCAAAATTGCTCCTGAGAAGCCAAAAACTGAACAGTATTTCTTAGAGCTTATATTTCTACAAATAGGACCTTTAAAGTAATCAAGGCAATCTAGGAGTAAAATTTTACTCTTTTTTGGCTTTTCTGTTGAAAAATTGTGGTACTTTCATTGAAAAAAATTAAAACACAACAAAATTCCCCCCTAGATATTGAAAAAATGGATTTCCTTCACCCCCCCCCCCCCTAATTTCTCTGAATTGATGCCATTGGTCATTTAAAATTCTGAATGGAACTTCATTCAAAACCTTATCCCAGATAGGATCAAGATCTTAGGTGAGTATGCTTTTTCTTAAGAAAAAGCATAAAAAAAAAACTTTTTAGGGAAATAAATTATTATACCAGAAATCCAGATAATGAAACCTCGAAATCTTAGGTGGGTACACTTTTTCTTAAGAGGACTAAATGCACACTCTTTAGGAAAATAAATTATTATATTATACCAGAAATTCAACTAATGGAGCCTCAAAATCTTAGGTGGGTGTACTTTTTCTCAAGAGGGGTAAAGGCACCCTTTTAGGAAGATAAATTATTATATTATAATAGAAATCCAGATAATGGGAGGCCTCAATACACCCTTTTTCAAAGCAAGTGAAGCAATGTAAGTATTAAATAAGGAAAACCTGCATTTGTAAATCATAGATTCGGTGACTAGTTCATTGGTAAAAAGGATAAGTTTTGTAGGGCTAAATTTACCTTTTTGCTGGAAAATATATCTGAAAACAATATATATTGTTTGCAAGTGTAGTAATTGCAGTCATTTTCTAGGTGAACAAATGATAAAAAAAATTTCTCAGTTCCAATTTTAATTCTGATTCCATCTGAATGCCTCAATTCAATACCATTCCAAGAATATGTATTTTTTATGACATCAACTACAAACCTAACAACTACAAGACTTTGGGTTTTAAGAACTAACATATTGCCCAGTTAACTTGATATTGGCATGTTTTTGATAAAACAGTTGACTGTTAAAGATGCGTTGTTTCCAAATTTCAGGCTTAAAGACTAATAATAAAAACGCTTAAAAACCAATCAAGTGACAGGGAGTTCAAGGTTGTTTTCAACAATGGTATAGCCAGAAAGATGACGACAATGGATTTTGGACTCTCTAAAGGAGGGGTAATTTTTGGTATTGATCTACATTTTTGGTAAATTTACTTGCTTCCTAGGCTAAAATGGCCTGTTCTTCCTGCCCCTGTCGTGACTGTCTATGTGTTTGTGTATTTGATTTTTCCTCCTTTTTAGTGTAATTACTCTACTTGCTTTGTTTAAAAGTGGGCTATAAATAAATTATTATTTAAGTTTTTTATTAGACAACTGTAACTGATTTCAAGTACAAGTTAAAATACCCCAAGGGATTAAGAGCCATTTCCTTAAATACCCAAAGGGGTTGGGCAGGTCATCCCCAAAGATGAATGATTTTTAGAATAGTTTACAAACTATATTTCTAGTCTTAGAGCTAGACTTTCAAAATATGCTTTGAAGCAGTCACCTCCAACCCCAACTACATCCTGTGAAGAAGATATGACCCTTTAGACACAACCAAGTTCAATTTTTAAACCTGAATTTCTCTGAGTTCCCTAGAAGGGCATACTAACCAATTTTGGATAGATCTCCCTGGGCCTGTTATGGTTTTAAAAATATTCTAAATTCAGTATGACTGGCATAAGAACCCCCCCCCCCCTTATTTGTACATCCATGTGTGTATTAATAGATTTATTCTTTGACAATTTCGCAGAATTGTTTTTTGCCCTTAGTAAACTACGTGGTTTCTTAAAAAAAAAAAAAAAAAAAAAAAAAAAAAAAAAAAAAAAAAAAAAAAACTTTCAATTTGTCCAATTTTAGAAACTAATTCCAATAAGTATCCCATTCCCATCTGTATTCACATTCCAGCGAGTGCCCTTTTAAGCAAGGAGTTATAAAAATGAGGCGAGGGGTGTCTTAGTCAACTTACATTTCAGACTTTCAAGGCTTCCTTGTGTAGAGTCAAAATACATTTTAAATACAGTAATTTTCTTAGTAGGTCATTATTATTTAATTTTTTTTTTATTTATTTCATAATTCATTAAAAACTCAAACAGTTCATGGCAGCAATCAGTAAGTGAGGAGCCACAGTAACTGAGACTTTAAAAAAAGGAATGGAAAACAATATATAAACTAACAGAATCGAAATTGTTGGGTGATGCTAAACATGTAAACACATTGAGTTTAAAGTTACCAACAAAAGTTACAAACTTGAGAAAATTTGTATAATTTTCATAAAAGGGGAAACACGCTAAAAGGGGAAGCAATCTTGGTGAAAATTACACCAGTTAATTCACAATATTAAAAAAAATTCAGCTGTACAGGAATCAAACCCCTATCTACAAAATTTTGAATTTTTTCCAAGAAAAATGATTACATGTATAAATTTATTTGTTTGTTTTTGTCTCCCCCAGGGGTGATCACATCAAACCCATGGTCCTAGAATATGGTCAGTAGGCTTCTTCAAAGCCTTGCTTTTTTAACTACAAAAATTATTCCTCAGTAAAGCAGCATTTCCTGTCATTTTCTGGCAAAAACAGCAATTTTGACTCCAAGAGAGTCAAAAAGCTACCAATTAAAAATTTATATAAGCAATTAATTCAAAATTATTGAAAAACTACATATTGAATTGAGCTTCTCATTTTCAAAGCAATTAATTCTGTGCCACATGATGGTGCACTTATTCCTAAGGATGCCTTAGTCTATTTGAAATAAACGATTAAAATACTTTTATTTTGAAGCTGCATTTAACTAAGCAGATTCATTTGAGGGTGGAAAAAACTATATATAGTGGTGTATGATTATGTATCAGGTACTATAATAAACCTTTTGTCCCAACCTCAACCAGAGCAAGTAATCCCAACCCCAAATCCACCACTATGTTAGGGGGGGGAGTTCACACCCCTCACCTAAATCCACCACTGGGCCAATGTAACAAAGATGCCAAACAATTGACAAATTTATTCTAAAAAAAGATTAAAAAAAGGGGAAAAAAACAAGGAATGAGGGTACCAAAAAAAGGCTTGGAGGCAGAATCCCCTAACTACCTCACTTTAAAAAAAACTAAACCCAAATTTTATGATAGCCAAAAAAAATTATGTCTAATTTTTCACCTCTGTGCCTTAGCAAGACTTGAAAACTAATTGTGACAGTAAAAAGAAGTTTAAATATTACATTTTTCAGCCCTGTTGTGACAACAGAATCCTGAAATATAAATTTTGAAACAAAAGAAATTAGGATTTTAAATTTCCCCTCCTTGTTATTGCAAAGATTTTTGCCTCCCAGTTGGCTTTTGTGGTAATATGGACAGATTGCCTTGATAATCTAAATTTAATTAAATATTTTTAGGCGGTATTTGTCATCAGTGAAATGGGTACTTTTCAATTACCTGGTACCCATGCAAGAAGTCAAGTTTGGTTAATGCTAATGAAATAAAACAAAATATGATGAAAATATAATACTTTAGAAACGAATTTGGGCTACATATTTGCACATTAGAAAGGTGGGGGGTAAAGCATAGCATATTAAATATGTAACCTAACCTAGGTACCCCCCCCCCAAAAAAAAACAACAGAAAAACACAAAAACAAAAGTCTAAATATTGTGAATGCAATGACAAACCACAGTTCTCTATCCAATTCTCTATTGAAAGATACCTGTTTGACTAGTTTCTTAAGCATCTCCCATATAGACTACAATATATTGCATGGGTACCAGCTAATTGAAAAGTACCATAAAATGTAAAAGAGATTACGCAAAGTAACTAAAACTGTTTCAAACTTGTTTTCAAAAAGAAACAGTCTTAACAATTAAAAACTTGCTAATAATTCAACTATTAACAACCAATTATAAAAAAAAACTTTTGTCCCAACCTCAACCAGAGCAAGTAATCCCAACCCCAAATCCACCACTATGTTAGGGGGGGGGGGTGCACGCCCCTCACCTAAATCCACCACTGGGCCAATGTAACAAAGATGCTAAACAATTGACGAATTTATTCTAAAAAAAGGGGAAAAAAACAAGGAATGAGAGCACCAGAAAAGAGCTTGGAAGCAGAATCCCCCACACCTGGATCTGCAACTGAAAGTATTACATTCCCATCATATTTTGGTATATTTCATTATGATTAACCAAACTTCATTTCTGAAGTGTGTACCAAATCAATGGCAACACTATAGCGTTGCCTATAGTAAAGGCCATATGGCTCCAATCTTCTATTAAATAAAAAAAACAAGTTTTTTAACTGAAAGTAAGGAGCAACATTAAAACTTAAAACGAACAGAAATTATTCCGTATATGAAAGGGGCTGTCCCCTCCTCAATACCTCGCTCTTTACGCCAAAGTTTTATTGTTTTAAAAAATAAAGTTGTGTGACATATTCAAACTTTAGCGTAAAGAGCGAGGTATTGAGAAGGGGACAGCCCCTTTCATATACGGAATAATTTATGTTCGTTTTAAGTTTTAATGTCGCTCCTTACTTTCAGTTAAAAAAACTTTCTAGGGCGTTTTTGAATTAATGCAGCTTTGATTTTGGCTCACCGTACATGAATAATTAAAACAAAATTTGCATATTAATTTTACTTTTTTGGCTAAATCGCTTTCTCGAAATTTTGTTCTGCCGTAACTTACGAATTAACTTACGTAACGAACTTCTATATTCGTATGTTTTATTACGTATATTAGGGAGTTTGTCCCCTAGTCGATACCTTGCTCTTTACGCTAAAGTTCAAGTTTTGTTCGAATCACAAACCCCTGAATCACAAAGGTCGGTTAATTACAATAGATAGCTCTTTTGAAACTACTAAAAAAAACTTTAGCGAAAAGGGCGAGGCATTGACTAGGGGGCAAACCCCCTCATATACGTAATAATTTATGTTTGTTTTAAGTTTTAATGTTGCTCCTTACTTTCAGTAGAAAAAACTAGTTTTTTTTATTTAATTTCTGATCGTTTTTTTAATAATGCTGGGAAATCCGGCACCCCCTTCATAGAAATGTCCCTTCTCCCAAGGAAACATCCTCCAAGGAAGGATCCTCCCCCATAACCCCCTTTTCCGACACCCCCCCCCCCCGTCAGAAAAAATCCCTCCTGAAACGTCTTTATACTTCCCATTAACCAATACTATATGTAAACAATGGGCAAAGTTCATAACTTCCAGCCCTTCCCCTGGGAACTGTGGGGAATTAAGTCATCCTCAAAAACATATTTAGTAAATTTTCAACTATGCTGAACAAAATGGGTATCTCCAAATTTTGATTGGGTTACTTTGGGAAAAAAATGAGCGTGGGAGGGGGCCAAGTTGCCCTCTAATTTTTTTTTGGTCACTTAAAAAAGGCACTAGAACTTTTGATTTCCGTCCAAATGAGCCCTCTTACGATATTCTACGACTAATGGATCGATACGATCACCCCTGGAGAAATAAAAAAAAAATAATAAAAAATTAACACGCATCTGGGATCTTTCTTCTGACAAAAAATACAAAATTCCAAATTTTACAGATAGGAGCTTGAAACTTCTGCAGTAGGGTTTTCTGATATGCTGAATCCGATGGTGTGATTTTCATTAAAGTTCTATGACTTTTGGGGGGTGTTTCCCTCTTTTTTCGAAAATAAGGCAAATGTTCTCAGGCGTGTAACTTTTGATGGGTAAAAGCTAAACTTAACAAAACTTATATTTTTGAAATCAGCAAAAAAATCTGGTTCTATTGATATATCTATGGGTATCAAAATTCTGGTTTTTTTAGTTTCGGTTACTATTGAGTCGGGTTGCTCCTTACTTACAGTTTGTTACCACAAAGTGTTTGATTATTATTTTTTTTTTCCAGAGGCACTTCATACGGAAGGGGTGGTGGTATAAACTTCAAAGGGGGCGCATTTGATTGGAAATAGAGAGTTCTAGTGCCCTTTTTAAGGGTCAAAAGTGATCAGAAGGTAACTAACACCCCTTCCACACCCACCTTTTCCCCAAACACATCCAATTAAAATTTTGAGATAACCTTTTTGTTCTACGTAGTTGATTCCCAGATAGAAATAATGTTTTTGACGAGGACTCTCCCTCCACGGGTTGTAAGTTATGCCCTGGGGGCATATAAGTTTTTTATAGAAGGCTTTGTTGTAGAAACTTCAAAAAGGACTCATTTGATTGTAAATTCAAAGGGCTAGTGCCCTTTTTAATAGTCGAAAGTGATTGGAGGGCAACTAACCCCCTCTCATGCCCACCTTTTCCCAAAACACATCCAATCAACATTTTGAGATAGTCATTTTGTTCAACATAGTTGAAAATTATGGAAATTAGGTCTTTGAGGATGACAACCCACCACAGACCTCAGGGCAAGGGTTGTAAGTTATGCCCTAGGGGCATATAAGGTTTCTATAGAAAGCGTTGTTGTAGAAACTTCAAAAAGGGCTCATTTGATTGGAAATTTAAATGGCTAGTGCCCTTTTTAATAGTCAAAAGTGATTGGAAGGCAACTAACACCCCTTCCATGACCACCATTTCCCAAACAAATCCAATCAAAATTTTTAGATAGCCATTTTAATCAATGTAGTTGAAAGTTCTCAAAATTATATCTTTGAGCAGGAGACTCCCCCCACAGTCTTCAGGGCAAGGGTTATAAGTTATGCCCTGGGGGGCATATATGGTTCTTATGGAAGGAATGCTTGTATAAACTTCAGAGAGGGCTCATTTGATTGGAAATTGAAAGTTCTACTTAAATTTTTAATAGTCAAAAGATATCAGAGGGTAGCCAGCCCCCCCCACGCCCTTTTTTCCCAAATGCATGTGATAAAAATTTTGAGATAGCTATTTTGTTGAAAATAGTTCTAAGATCATATAACAAAAGCTCTAGTGTTGACACAGCCCCCCAGGGCCCAAGGGCAGGCGTTGCAAGTTATGCCCTTGGGGCATATATGGTTCTTATGGAAGGGATGCTCACATAAACATCAAAGAGGGCTCATTTGATTGGAAAAATATCTAGTTCACTTTTTTAGAGTCGAAAGAGACTGGAGGGCATCTAGCCCCTCCCCTCCATTCCTTTTTTTCCTCAAACACATCAAATAAGAACTTTGAGATAACCATTTTTTTTAAATAGTTCAAAGACCATACAACAAAAACTCCAGGGTCAACATAGATTCCTAGGGCCCTAGGGCAGGCGTTGTAAGTTGCCTGGGGGAATATATGGTTCTTATGGAAGGGCAGTGGCGGATCCAGGGGGCGGGGGGCATCCCCCCTAGCATAGTCCAAAGTAGTGTAATTTATTTAATTAACTCAAGTTTGCGTTAATTAAACTTGCTCCTCATGCAAGTTTATTGGATTAGCCTATTTTGCCCCCCCCCCCCCTAAATAAATCCTGGATCTGCACCTGTGGAAGAGATGCTTGTAAAAACTTCAGAGAGGGGCTCATTTGATTGGATATTGAAAGTTCTAGTTCAGTTTTTGAGAGTCAAAAGAAATTGGAGGTCATATAGCCCCCCCCCAAGCCTCTTTTTCCCCCAGTGCATCTGATAAAAATTTTGAGATAGCCATTAAGTTAAAAATTGCTCAAAAGTCAGATAACAAAACTCAGGTGTCAACATCCCCCCCCAGGGCCCAGGGGTAGGCGTTGTAAGTTATGCCCTGGGGCATATATAGTTCTTATGAAAGGCATGCTCATATAAACTTCTGAGGGGGGCTCATTCAATGGAAATCAAGAGTTCTAGTGTCCTTTTTAAGAGTCAAAAGTGATCAGAGAACAACTAGCCCCCCCCCCCAAGCCCTTTCCTCCAAATACATATGATAAAAAATTTGAGGTACAGTAGCCATTTTGTTAAATATAGTTCAAAGATCATATAACAAAACTCCTGTGTTGAGGCAGCCCCCCAGGGCCTGGGGCAGGCATTGTAAGCATTGCTATGGGGACATATATGGTTCTTATGGAAGGTATGCTTGTATAAACTTCAGAGAGTGCTCGTTTGATTCGAAATTGGAAGTTCTAGTTCACTTTTAAAGAGTCAAAAGATATCGGAGGGCAACTAGCCTTCCCCCCCCCCCCTCCATGTTCTTTTTTCCTCAAACTCATCTGACAAGAACTTTGAGATAGCCATTTTTTTAAAAAATAGTTCAAAGATCATATAATGAAAACTCCAGGGTTGACCACAACCCCCCAGGGCCTGGAGGCAGCCATTGTAAGTAATGCTCTTGAGGCATATATAGTTCTTATGGAAGGGATTCTTGTATAAACTTCAGAGAGGGTACATATGATTTGAAGTTGAAAGTTCTCATTCACTTTTTAAGAGTCAAAAGAGATCAGAGGGAAACTAGCCCCCCTCCCTCCTACTCCTTCTCCACATCCTATTTTCCTCAAACCCATCCAATAAGAACTTTGAGAGAGTAATTTTTTTAAATTCAGAAGGCTCATTTGATTGAAAATTGAATGTTCTAGTTCAGTTTCGAAGAGTCAAAAGAGATCAGAGGGCAGCTATCCCCCCCGCCCCTTTTCTCTCAAATGCATCTGATAAAAACTTTCAGATAGCCATTTTGTTAAAAGTAAATCAAAGGTCAGAATAAAAAAAACTCCAGTATCAACACAACCACCAAGGGCCCAGGGGCAGGCATTGCAAGTTATGCCCTGAGCGCATATATGGTTCTTATGGAAGGGATACTTGTATACACTTCAGAGAGGGCTGATTTGAATGGAAATTGAAAGTTCTAGTTCAATTTTTAAGAGTCAAAAGAGATTGGAGGGCCCCTAGCCCTCACCATGCCTTTTTTCCCCAGACCCATCCAATACAACTTTTGAGATAACCATTTTTTAAAATAGTTCAAAGTTCAGATAACAAAAACTCTGGTGTCGACACAACCTCCCTGGACCCAGGGGGCAGGCATTGCAAGCTATATCCTAAGGCTGTATATAGTTCTTATGAAAGAGATGCTTGTATAAACTAGTTCATTTCTAGTTCATTTTCTCAGAGTAAAAATAGATTGGAAGGCAACTAGCCCCTCCTGCCCTCAACACCTTTGGGTTTATTGGATGGATAAACCCATCCAGTAAAAATTTTAGGTGACCATTTTGTTAAAACTAGTTCAAACATCAAATATTAAAACTAAAGGGTCAAGACAACCCCCCAGGGCCCAGGGACAGGCATTGTAAGTTATACTCTGAGGGTATATATGGTTCTTATAGAAGGGATGCTCATATAAACTTCAGAGAGGGCTCATTTGATTGAAAATAGAAAGTTCTAGTTCCCTTTTACAGATTCAAAAGAGACCAAAGGGCACTTAGCCCCCCACCCTTGCCCTTCTTTCCCCAAACCCATCCAATAAAACTTTTGAGATAGCCATTTTGTTCAAAATAGTTCAATGATCAGATAATAAAACTCAAAGGTTGACACAAACCCATTTTTCACTTTGATTTTGTTACTTTGATACCAGTTTAATACTTTGATGAACATTTGATTTTTTTTTTTTTTTTTTTAATGTTTTATTTTGAAATAAGGAATTTTTAAGAACTTGAAACTTTTTACAAACAAAAAACTTTCTGAAAAATAAGTTTTTCAAAGAAAAGTAAAGGCCATTTTAAACTTAAGCTCAGCACATACAAATAAGTGTTAAAATTCAAACTGAAAACAACCAGAAATTACTATTAAAGAATAAATGAAACCCAAAACAAACAGAATTTAAATAAACAATCATAGCAAAAAACATGCAACAGGTAATAATATAAATGAATAAATAGATCTTAAAGCAAGTAATGCTTAGATTGAATTTAAAAATTAAGCTTAAAACGAAAAAAAATATTTTGCTATTGGAGCATAAATGAAACTTAAAACAAACAGAAATTAAATAAACAATCAATGCAAACAAACATACAATAGATATTAATGTAAATGAATAAGTAAATCTTAAAACAAGTGAAACTTAAATTGAATATGCAAATCAAGTTTGAATCAAATAAAAATAACTACAAACAAGAGTTTGGGTATTGCCTCCTTCTCTCACTGTAAAAGTCTAAAACCTAATGCATCACTGGCACTTTACTGAAAACTATATGCGTCTTGAACAGTCTTGGAAAGTATAAACAACATCAAACTAAATATTTGATGCATAATGATATTACTTGTTAAAAGATCCATCACTTCAAGAATTTATTTCACTGTAATTTTATTTTTATTTTCAATGCTGTAAGAACTGGAAAAGAAATTATTTGTAATATAATTTGTTTTCAGTTAAGCATCAATTATGCAGTAGGCTTTTGGTTTTTATTAATTTAAAAAAAAACTTTCCGAAAAATAGGTTTTTCAAAGAAAAGTAAAGGCCATTTTAACAAAACTCACTACAAACAACAGTTTGGGCATGACCTCCTTCTCTCACTGTAAAATTCTAAAATCTACTGCGTCATTGGCGCTTTACTGAAAACCAATTTTATGACAAATATTTTCTTTTGTGCATAATATTGAAAATAAATATTAAAATTATAGTAACATTTTGAACCGATGAGCTTTCAGCAATTAATATCATTATGCATCAAATATTCAGTTTAATTTATAAGGTCTTTTTAAAGTTATTAAAGACAAATATAGTTTCCCTACAAACAAGTGTTTGGATACTGCCTCCTTTCTTGACAGTAAATAAAAACCAAAAGCCTACTTCATCATTGGCACTTAACTGAAAACGGATTGTATTACAAATATTTTCTTTCCCAGTTCTTACAGTATTGAAAATAAAAATACAATTACAGTGAAATAAATTCTTGAACTGATTGGTCTTTCAACAATTAATATCATTATACATTAAATATTCAATTTGATGTTGTTTATACTTTCCAAGACTGTTCAAAACGCATATAGTTTTCAGTAAAGCGCCAATGACGCAGCAGGTTTAAGACTTATACAGTGAGAGGAGGTCATGCCCAAACTCTTGTTCATGGTGATTTTTGTTTGTTTCCCGCTTGATTTACATATTCAATTTAAGTTTCACTCACAAATATTCAATTTGATGTTGTTTATACTTTCCAAGACTGTTCAAAACGCATATAGTTTTCAGTAAAGCGCCAATGACGCAGTAGGTTTTAGACTTATACAGTGAGAGGAGGCCATGCCCAAACTCTTGTTTGTGGTGATTTTTGTTTGTTTCCCGCTTGATTTACATATTCAATTTAAGTTTCACTCGCTTTAAGATTTATTTATTAATCTACATTAATATCTATTGTTTGTTTGTTTGCATTGGTTGTTTATTTAATTTTGGTTTGCTTTAAGTTACATTTATACTTCAATAGGAAAATATTTGCTTTCGTTTTACTCATATTCAATCTAAGCATTACATGCTTAAGATCTATTTATTCATTTATATTGTTACTTGATGTATGTTTTTGCTATGATTGTTTATTTAATTTCTGTTCGTTTTGGGTTTCATTTATTTTTTAATAGTAATTTCTGGTCGTTTTGAGTTTGAATTTTAAAAGGTATTTGTATCTGCTGGGCTTAAGTTTAAAATGGCCTTAACTTTTCTTTGAAAACTAATTTTTCAGAAAGTTTTTTTTAATTCATTTTTGTTCATTTTTGATTGCAAAAAATTTCAAGTTTTTAAAAATTCCTTACTTCAAAATCAAACCTTAAAAAAAAAATCAAATATTCATCAAAGTAACAAAACTGATATCAAAGTAACAAAACTGATAACAAAGTAACAAAACTGATATCAAAGTAACAATATCAAAGTGAAAAAATGGGTTTGTGTCAACCTTGGAGTTTTTATTATCTCATGTTTGAACCATTTTTAACAAAATTGCTATCTCAAAATTTTTATCAGATGGGTTTGGGGAAAAAGGGCATGGGGGGACTAGATTAAGCTTTGGTCTCTTTTGACTCTTTGAAAATGAACTAGAACTTTCTATTTTCAATCAAATGAGCCCTCTGTGAAGTTTAAATGAGTATCAATTCTATAAGAACCATATATATCCCCAGAGTATACCTTACAACACCTATCCCTGGGCCCTGGGGGGTTGTGTCAACCCTGGAGTTTTAATATCTGATGGTTGAACTATTTTTAACAAAATGGTCACCTGAAATTTTCATTGGATGGGTTTATCCATCCAATACACCCAAAGGCGTGGAGGGGCTAGTTGCCCTCTGATCTTTTTTCACTCTGGGAAAATGGACTATAACCTTTAATTTCCATTCAAATGAACCCTCTCTGAAGTTTGTACAAGCATACCTTCCATAAGCACCATGTATGCCCCTCAGAGCAATACTTACAATGCCTGCCCTGGCCCTGGGGGGGGGGGGTGTCAACACAGGAGTTTTTCTTATCTGATCTTTGAACTATTTTTAACAAAATGACTGTACGTAAAGGAGTTTTCGTTATATGATCTTTGAACTATTTTTAACAAAATGGCTACCTCAAATTTTTTATCAGATGTATTTGGGAAAAAGAGCTTGGGGGGGGCAGTTGCCCTCTGATCACTTTTGACTCTTAAAAAGGGCACTAGAACTCTCAATTTCGAATCAAATGAGTCCCCTTTGAGGTTTATACAATGACCCCTTCTATATGAAGTGCCTCTGGGAAAAAAATAAATGGAGTGTGGGGTGAGGCTAGCTGCCCTCCAATCACTTTTGAATCTTAAAAAGTGAATTACAACTATCAATTTCCAATCAAATGAGCCCTCTAGGAATTTTATACAAGCATCCCTTTAATAACAACCATATATGCCCCATGGAATAACTTACAACACCTACCCCAGGCCCTGGGGGGCTGTGTCAACACCAGAGTTTTTTGTTATTAGAACTTTGAACTATTTTTAACAAAATGTCAATCTCAAAATTTTTATTTGATGCATTTAGAGCATGGAGGGGGGGGGGGCTAGTTGCCCTCCAATATCTTTTGACTCTTAAAAAGTGAACAAGGACTTTCAATTTCAAATCAAATTAGCCCTCTCTGAAGTTTATACAAGCATCCCTTCCATAAGAACTATATATGCCCCTAGAGCATTACTCATAATGCCTGCCTCCAGGCCCTGGTAGGTTCTGTTGACACAGGAATTTTCTTATCTGACCTTTGAAATATTTTTAATGAACTGGCTATTATAAAAATTTTATTGGATTGGCTTGGGAAAAAAAAGTGTGTTGGGGGGGGCTGTTGTCTGTCAGATATCTTTTGACTCTTAAAATTTGAACTAGAACTTTCAATTTCCAATCAAATGAGCCCCTCTGAAGTTTGTATGAGCATCCCTTTCATAAGAGCCACATATGCCCCCAGGACAACACTTACAATGCCTATCCCCCAGGCTCTGGGGGGCGTTTTTGTTATCTAATTTTTGAAAAATTTCCAAAACACTTGCCATCTCAAAATTTGAAGCAGGAAGTTGGTTACCCTCCAATATTTTTTGATGCTTAAAAAGTGAACTAGAACTTTCAATTTCAAATCAAATGAGCCCTCTCTGAAGCTTATACAAGCATTCCTTCCATAAGAACCATATATGCCCCCAGGGCATATTTTATAACCTTTGCCCCTGAAGACTGTAGGGGGAATGTCCATCTCAAACATATAATTTCCAGAAATTTCAACTGTGTTGAACAAAATGGTTATATCAAAATTTTGATTGGATGTGTTTGGGGAAATTCTGGGTGTGGAAGGGGTGTAAGTTGCCTTAGAATCACTTTTGACTATTAAAAAGGGAACTAGC
Organism: Artemia sp. Kazakhstan ARC1039; assembly: GCA_029168905.1. Taxonomy (NCBI): domain Eukaryota; kingdom Metazoa; phylum Arthropoda; class Branchiopoda; order Anostraca; family Artemiidae; genus Artemia; species Artemia sp. Kazakhstan ARC1039. The sequence goes on along the minus strand of JAQQPU010014317.1, from coordinate 7,781 downwards.
CATTTAAATTTCCAATTGAATGAGCCCTTTCTGAAGTTTCTACAACAACAATGTCTATACAAAACCTTATATGCCCCCAGGGCAAAACTTACAACCCTTTGCCTGAGGGCTGTGGGGATTTGTCATCCTCAAAGACCTAATTCCAGAAATTAAAACTACATTTAATAAAATGGCTATCTCAAAATTTTGATTGGATGTGTTTGGGGAAAAAGTGGGCATGAGAGGGGGGTTAGTTGCCCTCCAATAACTTTTGACTATTAAAAAGGGCACTAGCCCTTTGAATATCCTATTGAATGAGCCTTTTTTGAAGTTTCTATGACAATGCCTTCTATAAAAACCTTATATGCCCCCAGGGCATAACTTAAAACCCTTGCCCTGAAAGTTGTGGGGGAGTTTCCTCCTCAAGAACATATTTTTTATCTGGAAATCAACTACACTGAACAAACTAACTATCTCAAAATTTTGATTGGATGTGTTTGGGTAAATGATGGGCATGGGAGGGGGCTAGTTGCCCTCCAATCACTTTTGACTATTAAAAAGGGCACTAGCCCTTTGAACTTCCAATCAAATGAGCCTTTTTTGAAGTTTCTACAATAACACCTTCTATAAAAACCTTATTTGCCCCCAGGGCAAGGGTTTTAAGTTATGCAGTTGTGGGGGAGTGTCCTCCTTAAAACATATTTGCTACCTGGAAACCAACTATGCTGAACAAAATGGCTATCTCAAAATTTTGATTGGATGTATTTGGGGGAATGATGGGTGTGGGGGGGGGGGGGGGTAGTTGCCCTCCAATCACTTTTGACTGTTAAAAAGGGCACTAGCCCTTTGAATTTCCAATCAAATTAGCATGTTTTGAAGTTTCTACAAAAATGCCTTCATTAAAAACCTTATATGCCCCTAGGGCATAACTTAAAACCCTTGCCCTGAGGGTTGTGGGGGAGTGTCCCCCACAAAAACATATTTTCTATCTGGAAATTGACTATGCTGAACAAAATGGTTATCTCACAATCTTGATGGGTGGTGTTTGGGGGAATGATGGGCAAGGAGGGGAGGGCTAGTTGTCCTCCAATCACTTTTGACTATTAAAAAGGGGACTAGAACTCTTGATTTCCAATCAAATGACCCCCCTTTGAAGTTTCTACAATGACCCCTTCCATATGAAGTGCCTCTGGGAACAAAAAATAAATAATAGATAATAATAAAAGATTGGAGCTGTATGGCCTTTACTATAGGCAATGCTATAGTTTTGCCTCCGATTTACAGTTAAGGAATAGGGCAGTATCCAAACTCTTTTTTATAGTGAAACTATATTTGTCTTGAACAACTTTAGAAAGAACTAATAAATTAAACTGAATCTTTGATGTACAATAATAATTTTAATTGCTGAAAGCTCATCAGTTCAAAATTTTACTATAATTTTAATGTTTATTTTCAATATTAAGTACAAAAGAAAATATTTGTAATAAAAATGGTTTTCAGTAAAGCACCAATGACACAGTAAGTTTTAGACTTTTACAGTTAGAGAAGGAGGGAATACCCAAACTCTTGTTTGTAGTGATTTTTGTTTGTTAAAGCTTGATTTGCATATTCAGTTTAAGTTTCACTCATTTTAAGATTTATTCATTTATTTACATTAATATCTATTGTATGTTTGTTTGCATTGATTGTTTATTTAATTTCTGTTAATTTTAAGTTTCATTTATACTTTAATAGCAAAATTTATTTTTTTTTTTTGTTTTCAGCATGATCTTTATATTCAATCTAAGCATTACTTGCTTTAAGATCTATTTATACATTTATATTATTACTTGTAGTATGTTTTTTGCTATGATTGTTTATTTAATTTCTGTTTGTTCTGGGTTTCATTTATTATTTAATAGTAATTTCTGGTCATTTTAAGTTTGAATTTTAACAGGTATTTGTATCTGCTGAGCTTACATTTAAAATGGCCTTTACTTTTCTTTCAAAAACTTATTTTCTGGAAAGTTTTTTTTTAATTAATAATACAAAAAATACAACATGCTAACAAATGAAAGTAGTAGGCTACTATTAGATTCTTTTTTGTCATGATTGCTTTTTTTTTACAATAAACCCTTACCCTGATGGTCCAGATATAGGCCTACTCCTAATATGAAAACCTCATTGGGTAATATATATTCTTTCCCAAAACATGTTTCTGTATTCCTGACCCAATGATATTTAATTGGACTGTGACTGATTGGAACATTGGACAAAAATAATATTTGGTAAATTTTTACCAAATCACATTATTGACTTACAAATAAAGTGAATATGCCACTCAATGCCTTTTGTTATGCTCTTTATAAATATAATAATATTTTTTTGTCAGAAATGAATTTTAGCCCCCACCCCAATATATACCAATTCAGGGTATATATTTGCACATTAGGGGGGTGGGGGGAAAGTTTAATCTTACCTCTCAATTACATGAGTAATAAAATTTACCCCTACCCCCCTAATATGCAAATATATACCCTGAATTGGTATAAATAGGGATGGGGTGAAATTCATTTCCAACAAAAATGATTATTATATTTGGAAAGAGCATAAAAAAAGGCATTGAGTGGTATGTTTACTTTATTCATATGTCAATAATATGATGTGGTAAAAATTTACCTAATATTTTTTGAACAGTGAAAAATAATTGAAACCATCATAATGAGCTAATTACTACAAATATACTGCATATTGTAAAGTAAGAATTTTATTGCTTTGGTGTTTTCTTTCTAAACTGTTTCTTCCATTAAAAATACACTCCACTAGGCATTTCATTTGAAGGCCATAATTTTGATGATGGGTTGTGGGAAGCACGAGTACCCGAGCTACCTGTCCCCAGCAATTTGGGAAGGCATTCCATTTACTTCTGATTTAAAGCCGAACACGTTTAACAATTTTGTATATGTCTTTGTCTAAAGCTAAAGCGGTGTTGCCGCCTTGGCCTGGAAGAATTTACCTAATCTCCGAGGAAAAATTTACTGAATCGCTTCTGTTTTTACTAAATGCTAAAAAAAAAATCCTACCACTTTTCCATTTGAAGGCGGTTTGGTTACCAGAAAATAGTTGCCACATTTACTACTTTGCCTATGTTTGCATTGTGTGTCTGGATGCACTTATTTCATATCATATGGGAAGTTGGAATTTTTTCGTCTTCATGGAAACTACCGGAAAGAATATGTCTCTTGTTTTTATTTATTTATCCCGTATTCGAAGATTTCCATTTTGCTAAAATTGATTTGTGATTCATTTTAACAACTTATCTCAAGAAGAATATCATTTTAATCAATAAAAATTTCTATGAGGATGGTAATCTCTAGGTAGTATAGTAAATAGTTTTATAATGGAAGTTAGTCATCGAAAAGAACTGTCTGGCTCAAAACAATGCTACAACCATCTGAAGTTTTGTCTTGACGGCAGTTTCTTTCTCGTCAAGCACCAAAAACTACTAATAGCACTAAACCGGAATCTACTCAGATAATAAATTTCTATGTTGTTCCTACCCTCAACCAATCAGAAGTAGCTCCATGCTTTTTTTGGGAAAAGAAATATTCTGCTTCCCGTAACTCGGAGCAAATCAAACAGCCTATGCAGCGACATCTGTCGTTTTAATTAAAAAAGTATATATAATGCAAGTGACAAGCATCAACAGTAGGTTTGAAGGAAAACGAAAGAAAAGAGAAACGGACAGAGAAAACACTACTACTACTACTTCTACTGCTAGTAACAGCTCACCACAGCACCAAGCCACCTGAGGCCAACACAGCTACGCACGCTCCTCCTCCAGCACAATCTATTCAAAGCCTCCCTTTCTACATCCTCCCACGAGGTTCCCATTTCCTTTAAATCTTTTTTATGACGTCCTCCCACCCCAGACGAAATCGACCTGCGTTCCGTTTAGCCCTAGACGGTTGGTCGAAAAGAACAACCTTCGGCAATCTGTCATCCTTCATCCGCAAAACGTGCCCTAGCCATCTCAACCTTTTTTTATTATAGCCCTAGAGAGTGGTATTGAACCACATTTTTCGTAGAGCCTATTGTTTGAAATACGGTCAGTCATCCGGATTCCCAGAACAATCCTTAAGCAATTTCTCTGGAATACATCTAGCAAATCTTCATCCGCTTTTCGAAGCTCCTATGCTTCAGAGCCATATTTGACTACTGTCATCGCTGTAGCTTCTAACATTCTAATCTTGGTTTGCAGACTTATCTTCCTATTCTTCCAAACTTTTTTTAATTGTGATAGAACACCCTGAGCCTTGGCTATTCTACTTTTAAGATCTTCACTGCTCCCTCCATCTTTACAAATAGTACTACCAAGGTAAGTGAAACTGCCCACTTGATCAACCTTTTCATCACCCAGCGTCACCTTTTCATCTTCACTTATTCCTAGCCTTAGTAACTTAGCCTTCTTAACATTAATTTTCAAAAATACACTTAGTTTAGTAAGTTCATTTTAGTTTGCTCACACTTTCCTCTAGGATGCTTCAATCGTCAGCATAATCTAAGTCCAAGTTTCCTCCCCATTTGACTCCGTGGTCTCCCATTGCCTTTCCTGTTCTCCTTAATACAAAATCCATCAAAATAATCAAGGAGGCACACTTTTGCCTTTTTAAAAAGGCGACCCACCACAATGTTAAGCGATTTCCGGTCCTAGCGGTCGCAGAGAGACGGCGGTTATCGTATTTTGTAGCCTAAGCTCAAACTAAGAAACCTACAAAATTTCACCCCCTCCGACACCCCCTTTGAATTTCAAATCGAATGAGCCCTTTTCTGAAGTTTCTACGACAATGTCTTCTATAAAAACCTACTATGGCCCCAGGGCATAACTTGAAACCCTTGCCCTTAGGGCTGTGGCGGAGTATCCTCCTCAAAAACATATTTTCTATCTGGAAATCAACTACGCTGAACAAAATGGCTATCTCAAAATTTTAATTGGATGAGTTTGGGAGAATGATGGGCGTGGGGGAGGGGCTAGTTCCCCTCCAATCACTTTCGACTATTAAGAATGGAACTAGCCCTTTAAATTTCC
>JAQQPU010014316.1:1889-22913 GCA_029168905.1 Artemia sp. Kazakhstan ARC1039 | reverse complement strand
CAGGGACGTCGTTTGGGGAAATTTAGATACTTCCTTGAGACTCCTGAAATTATAAATTTGGTGAAAATAGATCCTTAAAATTTAAGCTTCTTTAGCTATGATTACTCCTTGGGCTCTAACCCCAACCCACTCCCAAAAGAAAAGTTGGAATATTGTACCTGACAGCATGTCGGTCTATAGGAATGAAAATTGTATGCTCATCGCAGGTAACGTTTCTCCGCATAGTGAGTTTAAAGGTAATAGTTTTGTGGTTTATCAAGACAGTTGTTTCTTTTTTTGTGGTTGAAATTTTGTGGTATTAATTGACTGAGGTGTTCCATCATCCAAAAGTTAAAATAGTAATCAAATCAGTACTGAGCGAACTTTTTAATTTCAATCAAAAAAGTAAAATATTAAATGCGTCCGAATCATAATTATAACAGGAACAACATTCGACACTGGGTCAGAGGGACTACTATTTCCCTAGACCCACTATGCTAGTAATGCCATTTTTGAACCTATAAGCTAGAGATGTCACTCAGGAGCCATTTATGCAGGAGTTTTTGTCTGATTTTTTTTTTTGGGGGGGGGGAATAACAAAAGAATACTTTTTTCAGTAATTTGAACAGAAGTGCCTAGTTGTTCAGAAAATTTTGGGCTTCAAGGGTATTTCTCTTGTTTGCGCAGAGGCTTTCAGGTTAAGAATACCCCCCCCCCTAAGGCTTGACAATTTATACTATTTTGTAAAAATTGAAAAACTTTACAATAGTTTTACTTTTCTGTAGTCCCTATTGAAACTTTTACTGTTGATCCCCCTTCCCTAAGAGAGGCTGTATTGCTGTTAACTGAGAGACTGGAAAAACTTCATCAGGGAGTAGGGTGCAGTGCGCCACAACAAATATTCGTCTCAAGGCGTTTCCCCCCCCCCTCCAGGAACAAAACCTGACGAACGATGACATAAAAATAGAAATTATTCAGAAGGAGGGGAGTACGCATGTAGCCTAGAAGAGAGTCATTCAGGCAAAATTGAACGTAGCGGTTAAACAGCCTATGGTACTTATGTATTATAGCCACCACACTCAAGAAGTGACGTTAAGTTATTCCTAATGAGATATACATAAATATGATGAAAATATGATACTTTCGTAACGAAATTATAGAAACTACAACAGAGAATTATGGAAAGCAGGCCGCCTAGAACGCAATATATTTAATGGCATATATATGGTTTCTCTTCTAACCGAAAAACCAACTGTATATATAAAATATTTAATTAAAATATAACTGCACCATAGTTTTTCTTTCTCAAACTCAGCTGATTATGACCGAGTACATACTGAAATACAGAAAGAAACCGGTTCTACTCAGATCAAGAGCTTGGTGTGAAATAAGTGTGGTGGCTATAATACATAAGTACCCAGCCTACCCTACCAGATAAATTTATAACTACTTAGAGACAGTTTATAGGCTTGGTGCCCTCAATTCTTATGGCTGACCTACGTCTCCAACCTGCATATATTTCGTCTTTTTCTAAGGCTGTGCTGGATTTCTGTCTGAATGTCTGTATTTCCTCAAATTTATGGAGATATATGGCGAATCTAAATACCTTCTTACCAAGCCCGTCATATTCAATAATAAATTAACATCGGTCATGAAAAATGCCAACCCTTTCCAAATAAGAACATTTATTTTTGACCCCAATCTTTTTTACAGAGATTTAAATCAGTGAAAGCATCAAATAATTTGCTATTTGCAATGTAATCAAGCAGTTGGCCTAGCGCCAATTTTTCTGATTGGACAAAGGTTAGGATGTCTTCATTTTAAACTTTCACTATCTTCCTATTGTGTAATGCCATAAAAGAACAATTTGATTGTTTAAATTTTCATTAATGGAATAGTTGAATAATTTCAACAGAGTATTTTATTTAATAAATCAAGATTGTATCAAAATGAAATGGAGCTAAAACTACCCAAATATTTTTAATGGCACAATAAACTGGGGTATAAACTTGGTGAGGGAGGAGTTAGGGGGGTAAATTTAAAAATAGCTGAATCATCTAAAATAAGGGGGAGCACAAAAATGGATACTATATCGAAAACATCTACAACCTTCTCTCCAGTCTAAATTTCTAGCTACTGTCCAACTTCTTCACGACATTTCTGTCTTTCATGCTTTGTAATGAGGAGAATGATAAAGGAAAGACTTGAAATTCGTCCTAAAAAAAATTAGTCTGAATAGAGAGAATATGAAATGGGTCGGTGGCAAAACTTACTTCATAAGCGAAATAACTTCTATCAGTGACCACTCCATTGATACGAAAAGACCTCTTGAGGTTAACTGCGGTTAATTGGTATAAGTTTTCTCAGGTGCCTCATACAAACTTCAATAGCCCAATGGGTGGACTTTGGCCTTGTAGCCACCCTCCAGCCTGATGAATGGCTAATTTTTCTAACTAGAATCACTAAAACCAACAATGGCTTGCAAAAAATATAAAAGCCTACGAACAAAGAACAAATGGACAGGTTTAGCCTATAGCCTATTGGAAATAGCCTATAACTTTTTTTCCAGTAGCCTATTGGAAAAAAAATGTTTTATTGGACTATATACGTTGTAAACAAAATTTCAGCTATGAATTTGTGCAATCAATTAATAAACTGAGGAATACACCCCATTTTCAACACCACTTCAATAGAAGCACAGTTCATACAATTATCCAGTATGATCATTCCCTATCTCCCCCATTATAAAAACCCGGACCAAGGTGCGAGTGCTCCAGAGAACGTTTTTGCAGATATAAACATAAGCGAAGTCAGATCTTTTCATGGGTAGACAAGTCAGACTGGGATCTAATCGGAAACAAGTGGAAACCCGCTATTACGAATAATGCACTTTGTTGGATACAATCGGAAACATCGATCCCGCTAATGCAGAAATAAGTGGGAGGAGCTTTTTGTTCGCACCGAGAACGAAGACCAGAAATGATCTGCGATAAGCTTACTGGTATATTCTGTCTACTGTGAATAGAAGGAACAGTCGAAACGACCAGGCAATAAATTTTGTAATCTGAAATAATATTTTATTATTTTTGTAAATGTAATCTTCGGTGTCACATTAGGAATAATTTTACTAGTGTATTTGTCGTGGGGTCACACGCAAGAATGGGTTTTAGGCAGTAGTGCCAATTCACAAAATTTTGGGAGGAGGCAAAATATGTTTTTCAAAATGTAGGGGGGGGGTGTGCTTTTTCCTATGAAAATACAAAAAAGGGTATATTTCAATGAACATTCCAAACAAGGTATTGCTCAAAATCTGGGGGGGGGATCTCTGCTTCTCTCCCTACCCTGCCCCCCCCCATCCTAGGCAGGTTTTGGGGCTCAACCCTACTGAAATTTTATAGTTGTAAAGGTATTTTTGTATGATGATGATTTATTTGGGCTATTGCTATTTTTCTGTTTTGCTAAAACTCCCCTCTCTCAGGAAAACTCTTGCCAACTCCCCTCCCCATTCCCTGCTCCCAGGAAAATTCTTGCCAACTCCCCTCTCCCTTTCCCTGTTCCCAGGAAAACTCTTGCCAACAAGCCCAAGGGACCACTATCAATTTTCACATGGTATATTTGAAGCTGTTCTTGCCATCCAGGGATGAAGAATGAACTATCTTCAGGACATTTTCAGGAACTATCTTCAGGATGTTGGCCTCAATTAATTCGGATAGAAAGAATAACCCAGGTTCTAACTCGAATATTTATAGAATCACAGATTTCACAGTGGATTAATCTCTGCTTTATAATACGATACCCAATTTGATCCTAGCCAGGAAGACCGACCGGGAAGCAGACCCTTCGGCTAAATAAATTTCTATGAAGCCTCTTTGGATACTGCGTTAGGCGTTTCTGTCTTATTTAACAGTGTGTGGTAACGAACTATAAATTAGAAGCGACGCGGCTCAATAGTAACCGAAACTTTAAAACACGGAATTTTGACACCAATATGCGTATCAGAAGACTCGACTTATTGTGTCGACTTCAAATATATATGTTTCATTACGTTTAATCTTACCTATTAAAGGTTACGAGTCTGAGAAAATTTGCTTGATTTTCACAAAAAGGCGGAAACACTCCCTAAAAGCCACAATATCTTAATGAAAATCACAGGATCAGATTCAGCGTATCAGAAAGTCCTACTGTATAGGTTTCAAGCTCCTATCTGCAAAAATGCAATTTTTTTTGCCAGAAGAAAGATCATGGATGCGTGTTTAGTTGGGTTTCTTTTTCCAGGGGTGATCGTATCAAACCAGCGGTACTGGAATATCATGAGAGGGCTCATTCGAACGAAGATCAAAAGTTCTAGTGCCCCTTTTCAGTGACCAAAAAGATTGGAGGGCAACTAGGTCTCCTCCCCCTCTTTTTTTCCCCAAAACCATCTGATCAAAATTTTAAGATATCCATTTTGCTCATCATAAATTAAAGGCCCAATAACTATGCCTTTCGATATAAAATGACACCTCCCCCCCTCCAAGGTTCCTGAGGAAAGGCCCTTAAGTTATAAAATTTGGCCATTGCTTACGCATAGTATTTGGTATTGGGAAGTATGTATACATTTCCGGGTGGGGGGGGGGCTAATTTTCTGCTGGGGGGTTTCCCACAGGAGAATTTTCCATGGGGAGGGGAGTTTTCAGGGGGTGAACTTGTCAGGGGGAATAATACACTGGGGGTATTTGCCGGAATTCCTATACATAATTCTTTTTATATGTCTTGCTTTCTCTTTTCCGTCTCAATTTTACGCGTGGAGTCGGTAAGGGTATTTGTCTGGGGTAAATTTAATCGGGATTGAATTGTCTAAAGGATATTTCCATAAGAAGGGAAATTTCTCCGTGGAGGATGGGCCAGATTTCTTTGCATTATTTAAAAAAACCATCAGAAATTAAAGAAAAAAACTTTTTTCCAACTGAAAATAAGGAGCAACATTAGAACTTAAAACGAACCGAAATTATTCCGTATATAAAGGGGATTGCCCCCTCCTCAACACCTCGCTCTTTACGCTAAATTTTGAATCGTGTCCCAATCCTTTAAGAACGACTCCTGAAACACAAGGGTCGTTTAATTAGAACAATAAGAAGCTTTTCTTAAGTACTAAAGAAACTTTTGCGTAAAGAGCGAGGTGTTGAGGAGGGGTCAATCCCCTTCATATACGTAATAATTTCTTTTCATTTTAAGTTTTAATGTTGTTTCTTACTTTGAACTGAAAAAACTTGTTTTTTTATTCAATCTAACAAGTCCAAGTGACCTCGAAGAGAGGTCGGGAGAAGCAGAAAATCAAAAGCTAATTTTAAGTTTTAATTTAAGAAAATGGAAAGAATTCTAGGATTTTGTTTATGCTCTAGGAATTTTATGATTTTTTGCGAAAAGATTAAACTTATAAAAAGAAATAATACACTTGATTTGTGCTAAATTTTACTAAAACGTTTAGTTTCGCATTTAAGGTTTTTTCCATGTTCACTGAATATCAAAGTCAGTAAGTTTGTTTTGATGCCAAAATAAAGCCCTATATGTTGCTCTTGAAATTATAGAGTTATAAACACAGTTTATATAATATACCAGTAAGTTTACCGCAGATGATTTCTGGCTCTTCATTCTCGGTGCGAACAAAAAGCTCCTCCCACTTATTTCTGCACTTATTGGTTGAGCCGGCCAAGTGGTTTCGTCAGTACTTGTTCCGTAGGTGATTATTCTTTGTCTACCCGTGAAAAGATCTAATGCCGCTTATGTTTATATCTGCAAAAACGTTCTCTGGAGCACTCGCACCTCGGTCCGGGTTTTTATAATGGGTGAGATAGGGAAAGATCATACTGGATAATTATATAAACTATGGTTATAAAGGAGTCATCCGGTTTGAAAGATCGTGAATATTAGGCGGTGCCCGCCAGACGTAGTAGAAAAAGGGTACATCTCCAAGATGTACTGAGGATACGCTCCGAGATGTACATCAGATGGCGGAGAATCGGGAGTTTCTCTTTGGGCTCCCTTTGGGCATTTTGATAATCTAGATCTTCAGAATAAGGTTTTTTTGAAAAAAAGGATTCTTCAAAGATTAAAACGATAAAATTGTAGTGTGTAACTGAATACTGTAACAGTATTACTGTGTAACTATAACAGTATTCAGGCGGTTACCAAGCTAGAGATAAATTTCTGAAGATTATGAATTTTTGAAAAAAAGGAAGTACCTAGTAATTTTAGAAAACTCTGATTAAGCCTTTTTATAAGATAGGTGATGAGACTGATTGTGGCAATTATATAGGCATTGTATGTGGCATTTATATGTGGCATTTATGATTGTGGCAATTATAGAGGCATAAAAATGGTTTCTGATTGAAGCAAATTACTTAGCATGATGATGCTTGATAGACTGAGGGATGGTGTTGATAAATTTTGAGAGAAGAGCAGTGTGGTTTAGGAATGGGAAAAGATGATGCCGACAAAAATTGCTATCTTACATTAATAATTGAGAAGTGTCTGAATCATATTACCTTTTTCGTCCTCAGCTTTATAGATAATGAACAAACACTTGATTCAGCTGAAAGAAAGCTTTAGTAAAGGCCCTATCCTTGTATGGTATACCAGATAAATACATTGAAGTGATTGGTATTATGTACGAGAATAATATTGTTGAGGTTAACGTAATAAACGATGGTAGTAGCTGTTTTGGTTTTTAACCAGGCATTAAGCAGGGGCATGTCCTGTCCCCATTTATATGAATCATTTTGGAAAAACTTTATACTAAAAAACGCAGAAACTGCCCAATAACGCAAGGCCCAGCGAGAGTAGAATGTGACAAATAGTGATGTATTTAAAAAAAATGGAATTATGTGTTTTAATTTGTTTTAATTATACAAATGTAATGAAACTTTCATTTTAAAGTTTAAACATGTATTATAAATTTGGTAATTTAATGTTATAAATTATAGGCCTAATGAATGGGAGCATCCCCTTACCGTTGTGGTTAGCTAGAAAGTGAAAGTTGAAATTGTTTTATGGTAAAATTATGGATGGAGAATCGTATGAACGGGGAAATTGTTAAAAAAAAGGGGTTTTCTAGGGAAAAAAATGTAATGGGAGAGAAAAAATTATATGTGTGAGGAATTAGAAAGGTAGAAAGCTATGGAATGCCGTGTAAGAGGTAAGATAGATAGGTAGTACAGCTAAAAAAAAAGAAACGCAGGAGAGGCTATAGAGGAGCAAGGAATTTAAATGGGAAGGTGAAACTCTCTTATATCTAGATTATGCAGAGGATTTGAGTGTCCTAGGTACAAATATTAGCAAAACTAATGAATTTCTTGAGGTATTCAGAGTTCAAGGTGCAAGAATAGGTTAAAAAATTGATGTTAAGAAGACTAAGTCACTTAGACTGGGAATAATTGAGAAGGGTAACAGGTGATGTTGAGTAACAAGAAGATAGATCAAGTGGATAGCTTCAATTACCTTGGTTCTAATATTAGGGCAGTCAATCTAGCGTCAAATAGGACTCGACCGCAAACAAATTGCACCAGAAGTGATTTTTACACCATCTTGTAGAGAAAAAAAAACTGTACAACATATCAAAAGTTGAGAAACCCAGCGGGGTGCAAAATAAGTGTTTTTTAGCGTTTTCCGTTTGTTTTTTGTTGTTTTTAGCGGAAATTTTCCGTTATCATAGAGCTTAGCATTTACTTCATGGGAGACATGTTTCTGAACTAGTTTTGTGTGCTGAATTCGAATATCACATCAGATTCAAGTTATGTCCCACCGTTAGTGTTTCACATTCATCACCAAACAAGAAATTCGTATTTCGTGGCCATATTTCCCTTTTTTCGTCCTTTGGGGCGAATGAAGTTAGGCACCAAAGTAAGGCACCAAAGAAGTTGCACACCTTAAAACACTATACAGCAAGCTAATGAATTGTGAGGCAAGAGAACAAGAAATTCGTATTTCGTGGCCATATTTCCCTTTTTTCGTCCTTTGGGGTGAATGAAGTTAGGCACCAAAATTAGGCACCAAAGAAGTTGCAGACCTTAAAACACTATACAGCAAGCTAATGAATGGAGAGGCAACAATGACGGAGGTTGAAGAAAATCCTGCACTCAAGCGGATCAAAGGTTTCGTCGACCAGAAGATGCTTGATCTGTCTCAGCACAGAACTTCAAAGCTGTGGTTTCAGCTTATGAATATGGTTGGGATACTTCGTTCTTTCATCAAATCTGAGCGGATGGGGCTTTGGGACTTACACCTAAAATCTGTGTCTGAAATACTACCTTTTCTTGCGGCCTGTGGTCACAACAACTATGCCAAATCGTGCCGAATATACCTTCAGAAGATGGTGAAGCTTGAAGAAACCCATCCTACTGTTCATAGTTGATTCCAACAAGGAATGCACGTCGTCAGACGATCTGATCGCTATTGGGCTGGCTTGTCGACGGATCTAGTTATTGAACAAGAGCTTATGCGCTCGTTGAAAACAGCAGGCGGACTGACTAGGGGTACGGGCATGACCGAAACCCAGAGGTCGCTGTGGGTTTTAGCACGCCCAACCTGCTCTGCTGTTAACCTCCTAATGGAAGATCTGACGCAAATTCTCTATGGGACAAGCGAGCAGCACAAGGAGAACGCAGGCCCCAGACAAGAACGGGACTTCAAGGATGCGCAGGTGATGGTCACGTACTTTGAAAATGGCTCACCATTCGGAGGGAATAACCAGCTTAGAAGCATTGCTACCGGTTTGAATGCATATGAATCTGCAAACGTTGACTGTGCGAAGGCTGTCGGGCTAAAAATCCTTGATGCTATGACTGGAAAAGTGGCAAAGGATTTTGTCTTCCGAAGAAAGGAACAGGCAGTCCAGATAACAATAAAGCAAACAGCTGGAGGAGATTGCAAGCGACTGGATCCAGCTTGGCTATTCCAACGCTTCATTGCGTTAGCCAAAAGGGCAAGACTTCCTGAATCAGAGTGCTTCCGGTATGAACTTTGTTCGTAACCCGCTGCTCTGTTTGACAGCTCATTTATGCCGAGAGTGCCGAACAAGGCCGAATTCGCCAAGGCCATTGCACTTGCATGCAAACTCGAAGAAATTCCGTGTGTGCTGAACGACGGGACACACTACGTACTTGACGGCGGATCTCTATTGCACCGAGTCCCATGGATAAAAAATGACACGTATGCGGGTATCATACAGAGCTACTCTCTGTATATTTCGCGGAAGTACCCTGGCGCAACTGTTGTTTTCGATGATTATGATAGTGGACCTTCCATCAAAGATATGGCCCATTCGTATCGTAATCGAACGATTGGTCGCGAGGTTTTCTTCACGAATGACATGCGTCTGAAAGTTAAGAAAGAAGAATTTCTCGGGAACAAGAAAAACAAGTCAAGATTCATTAGTGTGCTTGCAGTTCATCTCCGGCAAAAAGGCTATTTTTTAGTCCAAGCCCCCAGTGATGCAGACGTGCCTATTGTAAAAGCTGCTATCGAATCAGCTAAACAGAAGGTAACTGCCGTTATTGGAGAAGATACGGATCTTCTGGTCCTTCTCTGCTACCACTGTGATGTCTCCACTAACAAGGTGTACTTCGCCCCAGAGCCAAAGAAAAATAAAGAGCGAAGGTGCTGGGATGTTCATGAAATGAAAAAAAAATTAGGCCACGAAGTATGTGGTCTGATCCTCTTTGCCCATGCATTCCTTGGGTGTGATTCTACATCACGTGTCCACAACATTTGAAAAGGTCTTACCCTGAAAAAAGTGATAGAAGACGAAAGTTTTCGAGCATCTGCCAAGGTCTTCATGAAGAAGGCAGCAACAAAAAACGAAGTCAAGGAAGCCGGAGAAGACGCACTTCTTATAATATATGGTGGAAAGAAGGGGGGAAATCTGAACGAGCTTCGAAAGCAGCTCTTCGAAAGAAAGCTCGTCACAGCAACGGCTTTTGTTCACCCAGAGCAGCTACCTCCCACATCCAACTCTGCAGTATTTCACAGCTATAGAGTTTACTTTCAGGTACACGCCTGGAATGACGACCGTAATCTTGAATTGGACCCTCAAGAGTGGGGCTGGAAGGATCGAAATGGTACATTATACCCTGTGATGACGGACCTACCCCCAGCACCTCCCCAACTTCTTAAGATTGTTAAGTGTTCCTGCCGCTCAAACTGCACCTCTGCTCGATGCACTTGTGTCAGAAACGGCATGTCTTGCACTCTCGCGTGCAAAACTTGTCAGGGAGCAGAATGTGATAATTCTCCCAAATCAGAAGATCTCATCGACGATCTCGACAACGAAGTTTCAAACTACACTGCCAGTGATTAATGTCGCAAGTCATTTGGAAAGTTGCCTGCCTTTTACCAATGTGATTTTTGTTACC
The DNA here is from genome assembly GCA_029168905.1 of Artemia sp. Kazakhstan ARC1039. NCBI lineage: Eukaryota > Metazoa > Arthropoda > Branchiopoda > Anostraca > Artemiidae > Artemia > Artemia sp. Kazakhstan ARC1039. The sequence goes on along the minus strand of JAQQPU010014316.1, from coordinate 12,546 downwards.
TGTGATTTTAGTCAGTTAATACATTAAGAGATGATTGATTATTTTGAAGAAACCTTTTGGTGATGAATGTGAAACACTGTCGGTTGAACATATCCTTGATCTGATGTGATATTCGAGTTCATCGCATAAAACTACTCAAGAAATGTGGTCAAACGACTATGTTATAATAGAATCGCGAACTTCGTGAATGGTGATGAATGTGAAACACTTTTGGTTCACCGTATCTTAAATCTGATGTAATATTCGAGTTCAGCACATAAAACTACATCAGAAGTGTGTTTCCCATGAAGTAAACTCTAAGCCTTGAGAAAATCGAAAATTTAGGCTTAAAAACGAAAAATAAAACACAAAACGCTAAATACACTAATTTTGCACCCCGCTAGGTTTCTCAACCTTTGATATGTTGTACAGTTTTTTTTTCTCTACAAGATGGTGTAAAAATCATTTCTGTTGCAATTTGTTTGCGGTCAAACCTTATATTGACTGTACTATATATTAGGATGGTGGATGAACTGGAGATCTAAAATGTAGAATACCCTAGGCCCGAGCTGTTTTTTCACGGTTGAGAAAAGGAGGGAAGAACAGGAAAAAGTCTGTGATCAAAGACTAGAATAGTGGACGCAACGATAACAACAGTGGTTAATTATGGCTCAGGGGGGGGGATGGAAGGCAGATGAAAATTTGCTAATCTTTTCCCAGAGGAATTGCCAACGGATAGTCTTAGGTACCCGTTTGGCTGACAAAGGGGTACCTAAATTATATTATTTCAAACTAGTTATACTAAAAATATCGCTCTATCCCAGTTTCTGGAGCTATAACTGAGTAAAAGTTGAGATGGCTACGGTGTGCTTTTTGGATAAAAGGTTACAGACTAGAAAAGATTGTTCTTTTTGGCCGTTAATCTGAGGCCAAGTGAAAAGCAGATCGTCCCCGATTGGGATGGGAGGAGGTCAAACGTACGGATTAAAAAGAAATTAGGGTACTTATTAAGAATCTGGTAAATAGGTGAGAAAGATCGCATCGAAATCTCAAAGATGCTATTGAAAAACAGGTTTCTGCTGACTAATGAGGTGTTGCTCACTCCGTGACAAAGATTTAAACTTTAGTTTTTGGGGGGTTAAAGGGGCAAAAAAAGGTACCTAGGTTAGGTTATGTATTTAATATATACTATGCTTTACCCCCCCCCCCTTAAAGGCAAATATATAGGCCAAATTTGTTTCTCAACTGTTATATTTCATCCTATTTTGTTTTAGTTCATTAGCATTAACCAAACTTCACTTCTCGCGTGTTTACCGGGTTCTTAATAAGTACCGAAATTATAGAGGGAGGGAGGAGGTAAAGAGTGAAGCTTTGATAACGCTTGGGTGGAGGAGGATTTAGCGTGGCTTAGTTGGTCTCAGGTGACTTGGCACCACTGTGAGTTGTTAGTAGCAGCAGTATTATTACTAATTAGTTAAAAATATTTTCTTTATTTTAGTCTCGTAATAACTTGGAAGGGGGAGGGTTGGGGGGAGGAGGTCAAATCTCTATTTCCCAAATTTAAGACAGTATAGGGAAAATTATAGAAATATTGAGATATTGAGAGGGGCGGGGTGGTTTTTATCCTTGTGTTTGTGTCTCGTAGTTAAAATCAGAATAGGAACTTACTCTGTAGTCACGTTGAGGTAACTCTGTTATATACTTTCGATTACTTGATAAATAATTGAATTATTCAGCGTGATTGGATATCATAAACAATTTCATATTGTTTTTGTGCCTCATAGGATAATCACGGGGGGTTTCCGATTCCTCACCACCTGGCACCAAACAGTTCGTGGTAAAGAACTGTAAGTAAGGAGCGACCCGGCTCAAAAGTAACCAAACTCTAAAAAAACGGAATTTTGATACCAATAGATACATCAAAAGAATCAGATTTTAATGTTGATTTCAAATATATAAGCTTCATCAAGTGTAGTCCCCATCCAATGTAACCCATCAAAAGTTACGATCCTGAGGAAATTTGCCTTATTTTCGGAAAAAGAGGGAAACACTTCCTAAAGGTCACAGAAACTTAATGAAAATCACACCATCAGATTCAGCATATCAAAGCACCCGACTGTAGAAGTTTCAAGCTCTTATCTGCAAAAATTTGGAATCTTGTATTTTTTGCCAGAAGAAAGATGCGTGTTTATGTCCTTTTTTTGTTTTATTTTTCCCAGGGGTGACCGTATCGACCCAGTGGTCCTAGAATAACACAAGAGAGCTCATTCGAACAGCAACTGAAGGTCTAGTGCCCTTTTTAAGTGACCAAAAAATTGGAGGGCAACTAGGCCGCCTCCCACGCTCATTTTTTTCCCAAAGTCACCCAATCCGAATTTTGGGATAGCCATTTTGTTCAACATAGTGCAAAATTCTAATAATTATGTCTTTAAGGATGACTTAATCACCCAGGGGAAGGGCTACAAGTTATGAACTTTATCCATTGTTTACAAATAGTTTTGGTTATTGGGAAGTATAGAGACGTTTTCAAGGGGGATGTTTTCTGGCAGGGGGGTCGAGGAGATGATGTTACGTGGGAGGATCTTTCCTTGGAGGAATTTTTCATGGGTGAAGAGAATTTTTCCCTGAAGGGGGCGCCAGATTTCGCAGCATTATTTAAAGAACGATCAGAAATAAAATTAAAAAAAGAAGTTTTTTGAACTGAAAGTAAGAAGTAGTGGCGGATCCAGAGGGGGGCAAAGGGGCTTGCACCCCTAACATATTGTAAAGTAGTGTAATTTACTTCATTAACGCAAGTTTGTGCTAATTAAACTTGTTCATAACGCAAGTTTATCGGATCAACCAATTTTGCGTCCCCCTAAAAAAAATCCTAGATCCGCCACTGGTAACGAGCAACATTAAAATTTAAAACGAACAGAAATTATTACGTATATGAGTGGGTTTGCCCCATCGTCAACACTTCACTCTTTAGCCTACACTAAAGTTTTTTTTAATACTTTCAAAAGAGCTATTTATTCTAATTAAACGGCCTTTGTGATTCAGGGGTCATTCTTAAAGAATTCGAACAAAATTTAAAAGTTAACGTAAAGAGCGAGGTATTGACTAGGGGTGAACCCCCTCATATACGCAATAATTTCTGTTGGTTTTAAGTTTTAATGGTGGTCCTTACTTTCAGTTGAAAAAACATGTTTTTTTATTTAATATATCTCAGAGTGCCACTGGATGGAACACTTGTACCACATCACCCATGGGATGTTTTTCGCAATGCTTAGCACACCTCCATGACGTGGAGTGTGCCACATAGAGTACACCATTTTTGGAAGTGGGCAATTCCTTGGATGATTAGAATTTGAGTTCGGTGAGGCCTCCATAGCAAGATTATTCAAAAAAAAATACAAAAAAAGGAAGTAATTTATGAATCTTCTCTTAACTCCAGCTTTATTTCATGAATCTCAAGTCTGATTTAGTATCTCAGCTCTGTCACTTAGAGAAATTAAATATAAAAAAAAAGTTTTTTTTAACTGATAGTAAGGAGCGACATTAAAACTTAAAACGAACAGAAATTAGCGCCTTTCATATACAGAATAATTTCTGTTCGTTTTAAGTTTTAATGTCACTCCTTACTTTCAGTTAAAAAAACTTGTTTTTTTATTTAATTTCTGAACGTTTTTGAATTAATGCAGCTTTGATTTTGGCTCATCGGATAGTCCGGGCGCCAAGTGAAGTTTTCTTGCTTATTTCTAAAACTACATGTTGTGTCAGGTACAAATTTTCTGAGTGCATAGGTTTATAGAATCAATATCAGTGATTCTGATTTGCTCGGGTCCAGCTTTCCAGAGGGTCGGCATCGTAGAAAAAACTTGCTTAGAAATATACGGTTTTTTCGAAGTTTTCAAATTGTAATATTTGGTTGTAATATTTGGGTACAGTATTGAATTCTGAATCAAATGGGTATTTTTGTTTCTTAGTTATCTCGTTAAGTTAGTACATTCTGAATTAACCAATAAATTGGTAAAGCTTTTCAAAAGGTATGGCTTGGGGTATGGCAGTCCTGTGCTGGTTCTGCATGGAAGTTATCCAGTTACTGATTCAGGAGGGAAAAGAATTTCATGAATTAAGTGTTTTTTTTTTAATAAGACATTGACAATTTAAAAGCAAGCGTTAGCAAAGCTGACATCAAAATCTGACAAACTAGAGCAATTTTTGGTACTGTTTTTATTGCTTTACAGAGTGCTGTGTATGGTATATTATTGACAGGCGTTTGATTACAGGTAGTACAACTTAATTTTTATAACTCTAAAGGGTCAGTGGCAGTATTTTTGCCTTTTCTGCAACTATTTTGCTGAGTGCCTAAAGGCCCCAAGGTTAATCAAAACTCCAACTTTACTATCTATTGAAAGTAAAGCTTCTAGCCTGTTTGCTGGGATAGCTTCCCAATTCATAAGAATGGTAGATTTATCGTTTTATTATTCTAATCCACCATTTGAAAGAGTTGGCCTCTCTGAGCATAGTTGAAGAGCCAGAATTGTAATTTTACATGAGAGAAAAGCTGATACCAGTATATCTTATCAGGAAAAACATGGGGTCAGTATTATCAAATTCTATAGGATTGATCTACTGCATTAGTGGTTGTGAGCTTGAGCTGAGAGCTTGTGTGATTTGAAAGTGAGCTTTTTCTATTTGAAAGAGAATATAACTTCAGTTGGTGCTGCAGAAAACTCTGTAATGACAGAGCTCATGGTAAATATTTATTCCATTGTTCAATGCAACATCACAAATCCGCCAAAATATGAGGAGGACATTACCAAACTATGTCAAAAAGGGGTGCTTGGGTGTAGGGTAGAAAACCCAGGGAATCCCTGACATTGAACAATCTGCAAGTGCATTTATTCCACCCAAAGAAAGATATGAAGTGTTTGCCTCCAATGGAAAACTCCTTTAAATATCACATAAAACGTGCCCTTCTACAGTGGTCTGTCATTGTACAAGGCAATATTCTTAAGCTATTTGTGTATAATTCACTAGATTTTGGCTGAGCTTTTAACGAGTCTGAAGGAGTGGTGGTTCCTGTAATCACTGCTTTGCTCCAATAGGAGGCAAACTTAAGATTTTTGGCTACTTTATGGTGGAAAAGTTTGAAATAAGTCACTGAAAAATGTATTTTCTTTCATTTGCCGCTTAGCAACCTGCTTTAGCCAGCAAATAATCTTAAAAAGTAATATTATGCCATGAAGGAGCTAGGTTTTCTAGTTTAATCTCAAACATTACCCTGAGAGAGTACAAAGGTCATAGGTACAAAGGTAAATTTCACAAATATTTTTTTTGTTTATTTTTAATTACACATATAAAAAGTTGAGCTCGAAGTAAGCTCAGAGATCCAGGACCCTGGTAGATTTGTGATCAGCATGTTTAGTGAGTCATAAAATATTATCATTATCTCACCTATTGTTATGCTTTGTTGGGTGACATTTTTTTGTCTCCTAAAGTCAGTGATTAGAAGAGTCTATTTGCATCCAGTTATTTCTATTCTGATATGCTTTGGCACTCTGATTTCCTTATTGGCTTAGAAAAAATTATTTAAACATTAGCTTTGTTAATTTTTCATCAGTTAAAGCATAAAGTTAAGAATTTACTCCTATTACATCACCAAAAATTATACATTTGAAATTTGAGAGTCATGCCAGTGCTGGCGGTCACGGGTCCTGAAAGATTTTTAATCGGTCAAGGTCAAAATGACCAAAATCCGTTCTCCAAGAAGTTGTAACTTTTACAACATGGGGGGGGGGGTCAAGATTTTTGTACTTGGTGCCTGAACTAGTACATGAATAATTAAAACGAAATTTGCATGTTAATTTAATTTTTTTTTTGGCTAAATAGCTTTCTCGAAATTTTGATCTGACGCAACTTAGGAATTAACTTACGTAACGAACTTTTATATTCGTATATTTTTATTACGTGTATTAGGGGGTTCGCCCCTTAGTCAAGACCTCGCTCTTTATGATAAAGTTCAATTTTTGTTCCAATTCGTTAAGAATGACCTCTTAATAGCAAAGGCAGTTAATTAGAATAAGTAGCTCTGATGAAAGTACAAACAAAAACTTTAGCGTAAAGAGCGAGGTAATGACTAGGGGGTAAACCCAATCATATACATAATAATTTCTGTTCGTTTTATGTTTTAATGTTGCTCCTTACTTTCAGTTGAAAAAATTGTTGTTTTTTTATTTAATTTCTGATCGTTTTTTTAAATAATGCTGGGAAATCCGGTTCCCCCTTCATAGCAATGTCCCTTCCCCCATGCAAACTTCCTCCATGGAAAGATCCTCCCGCGTAACCCCCGACCCCCCCCCCCCCAAATACTAGAAAAAATCCCCCCTGAAAACTTCTGTATACTTCCCGATAACCAATACTATATGTAAACACTGGACAAAGTTCATAACTTGCAGCCCTTCCCCTGGGGACTATGGGGGACTAAGTCATCCTGAAAGACATAGTTATTGTATTTTTCGACCATGCTGAACAAAATGGTTATCTGAAAATTTTGATCGGGTGAATTTGAGGAGATAATAAGAGCAGGAGGGGGGCTAGTTGCCCTCCATTTTTTGGTCACCCAAAAAGGGCACTAGAACTTTTAATTTCCGTTCGAATGAGACCTCTCGCGATATTCAAGGACCACTGGATTGATACGATCACCCCTGGGAAAAAACAAATAAACACGCATCCGTGATCTTTCTTCTGGCAAAAAATACAAAATTCCACATTTTTGCAGATAAGAGCTTGAAACTTCTATAACAGGGTTCTCAGATACACTGAATCTGATGGTGTGATTTTCATTAAAGTTCTATGACTTTTAAGGGACATTTCCCCCTTTTTTTTCAAAAACAAGGCTAATTTTCTCAGGCCCGTGACTTTTGATGGGTAGGACTAAAGTTGATGAAGCTTATATATTTGAAATCAGCATAAAAATCTGATTCTTTTGATGTATCTATTGATATCAAAATAAGTTTTTTTGAGTTTCGGTTACTATTGAGCCAGGTCACCCCTTACTTTCAGTTGGTTACCACGAACTGCTTGATTAGATTTATACAGAAAGCACTTGCTTGAGTTTTTTTCATTGGTTATCTTTTAGCCTTTTATGTGTAGTTCGGCTCTGCCTCTTATTATATATGTATTATATAATTATTATATAATAAAGTATTATATAAAACTTATTATATATGTATATGTATTATGTGTTCGGCTCGGCTCTACCAAAACAGTTTTGATGGTCAATAAAGCTTTTATTATTATATTTCTAAATTATAAAACTATTTTATTATTAAATCCTACACAATACATATACTGAAACTTACTTCAGCATCAAGCCAGCAAAAGGGCTGGTCAGCAAGCCAGAAAGCCAGCAAAAGTACAGGAGCTTATGAGCACGTCCCAGAAAGGGATAATCATGAATTAACTAGAACACCCTAACAAAAAAAGTTAAAATATTAGTTAAAATATTAACTAGTCCCAGAACACCAAAACAAACAGTTCATGGCAACGAACTGTAAATAAGAGGTGACTTGGCCCAATAGTAATCATAACTCTAAAATATGAAATTTTGATAACTACTGTTATAATAAAAGAATTTGTTTTTATGATTTGATTCCAATTTGTAAAAATCCATTGATTCCAATTGATTCCATTGATTGGGATCAATTGATTCCAATTGATTCCAAATTGATTACAATTTGTAAAAATCACCAAGTTTAATGCTACCCATTAAATATTAAGAGCTTAAGATATTTGCCTGGTTTTCAAAAAAGAGTGGAAAGACCCCTAAAAAGTCAAACGATATGAAAGAAAGTCACGCCATTAGATTAAACATATCAGAAAACTTTACTATAGTGGTTTCAATCTGAAAAAATGTGAATTTTGTTGTTATTTTTTTTTCAAAACAAGGATCACACATGCTTGTTTATTCATTTTTGTTGTTGTTTTACCCAGGGATGATCGTAAAGTGCCCTGGTCTAAACAACAACAACAACAAAATAATATATTATATCCACATCGATCTTTACTATAAAAATTTCAAGCCTTCCAATTATTTTCGACTGTTAAAAAGGGCACTAGGTCTTTCGAATTCCAATCGAATGAGCCTTTTTCAAGTTTCTACGACAAACATTTCAATAAAAACCTTATATGCCCCCAGGGCATAACTTATAACCCTTGCCCTGAAGACTGTTGTGGGAGTATCCTGCTCAAAGGTATAATTTCCTGAACTTTAAACTTCGTGGAACAAAATGACTATCAAAAATTTTGATTGGATGTGTTTGGGGAAATGGTGGGCGTGGAAGGGGTGTTAGTTGCCTTCCAATCACTTTCGACTATTAAAAAGGGCACTAGCCATTTCAATTTCCAATCGAATGAGCCCTTTTTGAAGTTTCTACGACAACGCCTTCAGTAAAAACTTCCTATAAACACCTTATATGGCCCCAGGGCATAAATTAAAACTCTTACCCTAAGGGCTCTGAGGGTGGTTGTCATCCTCTAAGACCTAATTTCCAGAACTTTCAACTACGTTGCACAAAATGGCTATCTCAAAATTTTTATTAGATGTGTCTGGGAAAATGATGGGCGTGAGAGGGGTGTTAGTCTTTCTCCAATGACTTTCAACTATTAAAAAAGGCACTAGCCCTTTCAATTTCCAATCAAATGAGCCCTTTTGAAGTTTCTACGACAACGCTTTCAATAAAAACCTTATGTGCCCCCAGGGGATAACTTACAACCCTCGCCCTGACGGCTGGGTGGTGGGGGGAGGCTGTCATTCTCACAGACCTAATTTCCAGAACTTTCTACTACGTTCAACAACATGGCTATTTGAAAATTTTGATTGGATGTGTTTTGGGGAATGGTGGGCGTGAGAGATGGGTTAGTTACCGTCCAATCACTTTCAACTATTAAAAAGGGCACTATCCCTCTCAATTTCAAATGAATGAACCCTTTTGAAGTTTTTACGACAACTCTATCATCAAAAACCTTATAACCTGTAGGGCATAACCTACAACCTTTGCCCTGGGGACTCTTGGGGGTTTGTCATCCTTAAATACATAATTTCCAGAAGTATCAACTACGTTGAACGAGATGGCCATCTCTAAGCTTTGATTGAACGTCTTTGGGGAAATGGAGGGCGTGAGAGGGGGTTTAATTACTCTCCACTTACTTTCGACTATTAAAAAGGGCAATTTCAATTTCCAATCAAATGAGCCCCTTTTCAAATTTCTACAACAACTTTCTATATAAACCTTATATGCCCCCAGGGCACAAATTACAACCCTTGCACTGAAAGCTCTGATGGGATTTTTATCCTAAAAGACCTAATTTCCAGAAATTTCGACTACGTTGAACAAAATAGATATCTTAAAATTTTTATTGGATGTGTTTGGGGAAATGGTGGGCGTGAGAGGAGGGTTAGTTGGCCATTTCAATAAAAACCTTATATGCCCCCAGGGCATAATTTATAACCCTTGCCCTGATGACTTTGGGGAGAGTGTCCTGCTCAAAGGTATAATTTCCTGAAATTTAAACTTCTTGGAACAAAATGGCTATCAAAAAATTTCAATCGGATACGTTTGGGGAAATGGTGGACGTGGAAGGGGTGTTTGTTGCCTTCCAATCACTTTCGACTATTAAAAAGGGCACTAGCCATTTGAATTTCTAATCGAATGAGTCATTTTTGAAGTTTCTACGACGACACGTTCAGTAAAAGCCTTATATTCCCCTAGGGCATAACTTACAGCCCTTGTCCTGAGGACTGTGGGGGAGTGTCCTCCTCAAAAAGATAATTTCTATCTGGAAATCCAAAACACTGAATAAAATGGCTATCTAAAAATTTTGATTGGATGTGTTTGGGGAAAAGGTGGGCGAGAGAGGGGGGGCTTGTTGCCCTCAAATCACTTTCGACTATTAAAAAGGGCACTAGACCTTTGAATTTCCAATAGAATGAGCCCTTTTTCAAGTTTCTACGACAAAGATTAAAAAAAAAAACTTATATGCCCCCAGGGCATAACTTATAACCCTTGCTCTGAAGACTGTTGGGGGAGTGTCCTGCTCAAAAGTATAACTTCCTGAACTTTAACTGCGTGGAACAAAATGGCTATCTCAAACTTTTGATTGGATGTGTTTGGGAAATGGTGGGCCTGGAAGGGGTGTTAGTTGCCTTCCAATTACTTTCGACTATTAAAAAAGCCACAAGCCATTTCAATTTCTAATAAATTGAGCCCTTTTTGAAGTTTCTACGACAACACGTTCTATAAAAACTTTATATGCCCCCAGGGCATAACTTACAACCCTTTTTCCTGAGGGCTGTGAGGAGGTTGTCATCCTCAAAGACCTAATTTCCAGAACTTAAAACTACGTTGAACAAAATGGATATCTCAAAATTTTGATTGGATGTGTTTGGGGGAGTGATGGGCGTGGGGGAGGCTAGTTGTCCTCCAATCACTTTCGACTATTAAAAAGGGCACTAGCCCTTTGAATTTCCAATCGAATGAGCCTGTTTTGAAGTTTCTACGACAACGCCTTCTATAAAAACCATATATGCTCCCAGGGCATAACTTAAAACCCTTGCCCTGAGGGTTGTGGGGGAGTGTCCTCCTCAAAAACATATTTTCTATCTGGAAATCAACTACGCTGAACAAAATGA
>JAQQPU010014314.1:7307-22914 GCA_029168905.1 Artemia sp. Kazakhstan ARC1039 | reverse complement strand
ACACTTTTGAGCATATTCTTGTAGGCGTGAATGTACGCTTGAATGTATGCTTGAAATCTATTATACCCTTACTACTCGTATAAGCACCCAAAAATTAAATTATTGCTATTGTCATACTGCGGAATTAAGTGTTGCTGAAAATTGCAGTGCTTAAAATAATCAAAACAGAAGGGAAATTACCGAAAGGATCAATGAAAGACAATAAGTGAATTTAGGTGGAAAATCCGACAGAATGACATTAAAATGAGTTTTGTGGAGATTATACTTTCTTGGGACCCTCATTTGGGTATTTTAAGATAAGTATATTTCGTCAATATTTTGGTGACGGGCAACACTTGTTAATTACCTTAATTTTCCAGGTGGAATGGTGATCATTGCTGGAACGGGATCCAATTCACTACTACTCAATCCAGATAGGACTATTGCCCGTTGTGGTGGATGGGGCCATATGCTTGGTGATGAAGGAGGAGGTACACAGATCAAATTAATCACAGTTATAATTCATTATCACCTGTAATTTTTATGATTTTGAGCTGAACCTCCTAAAAAGTTACCTTTGAAACTGGAGGCAGTGTCGAAGCGGTGGTTCGAAACAGAAAAGATGGTCTAGACCCCGGCAATTATGATGGATCATTTTAAGGGATCCATTTAATTTTTTAGGGGGGGGGGCGGTTTTTTGTGGGGTGGAGAGATTAGGCTTTGTGAGTAGATAGCTGTTATCTGTGTGCCTGTCCCATTAGTTATGTTTCAACAAAACGCTAGTGTATTTGTGTTCGGGAATAACACGGGACCAAACAAGTTTATTTGGTAGTTGAGAGTTTCAAATTGCTGAAACTATATAATAAATACTGGCCAACTTTGTATTATGGAAACCGCTCAGAATAAACTAATTTCCTAGGCTCTAGGGATATACTAGATATCTTGTGGGAGGCTGGTTTGTACGTAATATACTATTGGCTGGAGGTTCACGTCTTCTTGCCTGTATTTGAATTAACTTAAACAATTTTTAAGGCTTTCAAAATATCAAAAATGTCTATTCGGAATGTCAGAACATGGAAAGAATTACAGGAAAGATGTCATCACGTGAAAAGATACAACTTAAAATGGAAAGTTGGCAGGTTTTCAAATAAAATAATTTACGCTACTGAGTTATCCCAAACGAGAAAAACAAATAAAAAGAAGAAATTAGAAAGAATAGAAAGCAAAATGAAAAGAAAGGATAGAAATAAAGAAAGAAAGAAATGGAGAAAGAATGAAAGAAAAAAGAAACAATAGAAATAAAAAATAAAGTAGAAAGATAATATAAAATTTCAAATAAAAAATAAAAATAAACAGAAATAAATAAATTAATAGAAAGAAAGAAAATAAATGATAATAAAGAAACCTACAAATTTCACTGTTGCAAGAAGCTGCAAAAGTTGTGTGTCTGTTTTGCAAGAAGGAGTGCAGAAGCTTTTCTTACACCCTATATGTTTTACGGGTTTCAGTAAACTGCACTACTTCCAGTATCCCAAGAATTTTCGGCATTGCCCCAATTCACCCTGACAGTAAATTTGCTTTTCGAGATCTTCCCAAAAATTGAGATTTTTAAGTACAAAACCTTTAATACGAAATATAAATCGTTAGTTTTTCAACGTTAATTTTCGGGAATGTTTGTGAGTTTTCAAGTTTTTTTGCTGGAATTCGGAGAAATTTCTAGCAATCTCGATATAATAGAAGCTCTAGTTAAAAATAATTCCATTTTCCCCCCACTGAATCGATTGATGAAGCCCTTGAAGTTACTAGATATCAAATTTCAAAGGCATTGTACACAGGCCTCTAAGATGGACGCTATAACATTCAAAATTATTTATTGTAAAAACTATATTTTTTAGGGAATGTGCTATGTAACTGGACGGTTTTCCTTTAATTAGTTAAATACTCTAACAGGGTAGCTGAAAATAATAGTTTACCATTGTATAGAAAGTTTTGGAATTAGCTAAGAAAATAAAAACGGTTGAAGAGTACTGAGTGGGAAGTTAACTTCGTGAAAAGATTTGCCTATAGTGTCAAACCCCCGGACTCTCCCCCCCCCCCTATTCTGGATACGGTCTTGCACGTAGCCTAGATTTATTTTATTCATAGAGAATGCTTGTTTGTTTCTATTGTTAATCATCATACGAGAATAAACTACAAAAATAAAATTATTCAACCATATCAGACGCATAAAACTTCCTATTCAACATTCAAAGAGAAATCATCGATATTTTTTCTCTGAGGATCACATCTTATTCATTTTTCAATTCGGTTTATTGATGGCCAAAAACAGTATTCAGATCAGTGTAAGGTGTTTGCACCAACATTAATAATCTATTCCAAGCGATCTCCATATGTGACAAACACTATTAAATAAATCTTAGACCTAGTTTCATACACTTTAGTTATGTTAACTGCCTGTCTGTCTGAATTTCCACAGTTTATGACGCGTATAATTCCCAGTTCACACTATCGATAAAATAAAATTATGCAAAACGTTCATGTTATCTCGAATTAAACTTTGTTCAACAATCAAGCATATGATTTTAGACTGGCCAATCAGAGTCAAGAGTTAGGCATATTTTTTTGAAACTATAAAAGATGAAAGCACAACAGTTTTTCTATCTGTAGCAGGCATCTGACAAAATATAAGAAGACTTAGTACTAGTAGAAAATATTTGGGAACAAATTAGTGTTGGTAGTGTCGGTAACACAACACAACATAGCGTTGGTAAAAGCTTTTCGGGCAAATCTTTGCCATTTTAATTTTCTGCTTCTAATCAGAAAATAATCCAAAAATAAATTAAAAATAAATCAAATATAAAAAATAAATTGTGTAATTCATAATATCTTCTTTTTAATTTGGATTACCCATTCTTTCTTTGTCTGAGAGAAAGAGAAAAGAAGAGACAAAGACACAGAGAGGGAGAAAGATGGAAAGACAAAAAGAGGAGAGAAGGGGATAGAGAGAGGATATGAAGAGGGGAAGAGAGAGAGAGAAAAACAGATAGAGAAAAATAGAAAAATATGCTCACAGATATGACTATGGTGTTGCTCGGGCATACATGTTTCTATAGATAATCCTGAAGTAGTTAATTTAGCTTATTCTGTCCTTTATTAATTAATCCTTAACATATTGATCATGAAGTTTTATATTTTTTAGCTTGGTGGATTTCTCATAAAGCAATCAAAACCGTAATTGATGAGGATGACAACTTCAGAGTTCCGCCCTATGATACTACCTACATTAAGAAAGTGATTCTTGAGCACTTTGAAATTAAAGACAGGTATGGTTTTGCTTTACGGAGTCGGTCGAACAAGGAACTGAATTACCTTATGCCACGCTTCCAGTTGCCATTTTATGTCATATTTGGCTATGTATATTTAAAAAGAGCCACGTTCCGAAAAACTGATAAAATACTGAAAAAACTGACCAAGTGGCTTTCCAAAAAACTGACCAAATGAGCCACTTTCCAAAAAACTGACCAAATGAACCCTTTTCCAAAAACTGACCATATGAACCACTATCCTAAAAACTGACCAAATGACTCTACCAACGACTCGGTGCTGCAAAATTGAAAAAAAACAATTTCTGCAAAGACAGATTTTGAGCAACTGTAGTATGCAAAAAAGTGGGATAAGGATTGCGTCTCTCTAAATTTTGTCTCCCTCTCTCAATTTCTCTTCCTCCGTCCTAGATGTAGAAAAATACTTTTTTGGCGGTATTTTCATTGAAAAATCATATTGTGCTGAAAGTATTATCGTGTTTCAATCACTGATAAGTAAAAAAAGTACACTCAAAGACCCGGTAGAGCGAGTTTGATAACCATGTACACCAGACTTAAAACTTGTTTTTGCAGGGAATGTGGTTGGATTTGAGTTGGCTGAAACTTCAAGCGTCTGTTTATAATTATGTTTTGCTATGTCATAGCTCCTACGTCACCAGAGACTATAGGAAACTGATACGAAGGAAAACCGCATGTAAAAAATACATAAAAATACGTATTTATGTAAAGGATCTATAATCTTTAATCTTTCAATTTTTGTTTTTACCGTAAGTTCATTATTTTTCTGAGGAACGATAGAAGGCGTTAGTTGTTTTATTTAAAGATAACGTCCAAGCGTGGGCTTACTAAAAACTGAAAGTTCTAGCGTAAAGGGCAAATTTAAGTTTTTTGTTGGGAGGGGGTTGTAAAAAAGATGGTACTTGTATGATAGACACCCTACCTAATGTTCTTCTAATATGTTTCTCTGACGCTCAATCCTAGTAAAGTATACAAAGTAAGACAAAAATGTAATATTTTAGAAACAAATTTGGGCTATATATTTGCATATTGAGGGGGGGGGATAAAGAATAGCGGGTCTGCATGTCTAATGTGTTAGGTACAATTATTCTGCATATTATGTAGTAGAATTGCTTTCTAACTTCACACTGTCCAAATACTTTTAATGTCGAATATATATAACCCAAATTATATGTTTTCCATCTCAGTGAATGAGCAACTTGAGCGGTAGGGCTTCTATCAAACAAGTACTAACAAACTTTACAAAACGCAACAATTTTTTACGAGCCGGGCAAAAATTTAGGGGGGGGGGGGCAAACCGGTTACCCTACATGGATACGGCCCTGACAAGTTCCTATAATATTGTAATGCTACCAACCAGAATTAGTAAAATTTGAAACTGGCTTCATCTATTAAAGTTTGGATTTCAAATAGAGATCTAAGTTCATTTGGATGCTAGATGCAAATGTCTGAATCTATGCAGATTTTATTTTATTTTTAATCTATTGTTTGATTATATGATAGGTCAGGCTCCACCAATATGCTGCTCACAGACTAGTTTTTGGTTTATCAATTGATCCTAAAATAATAAGGGATTTAACAAGCTAGTTCTTAAATATATTTGTATTTTGGAGAAAACGGCTTTTTTATTCTTGACCCTTCGTGAAGAAAAAACTCAAAAAAGAAAAAAAAAACACATAAATAATATTCTTTCGATCTATGTTTTTATCATAAGTTCATGTTTTTTTACGGGTGACGTTAGAAGGCGCTGGGTGGTTTTTTTGCAGAGGTAAATAAACTAATTATTAAACAGACTAATATAAAAAGAATAATTAATTAAAATAAAGGCATTATTTTTGGTCACCTGTTTGTTGAAGAGATATTGATCAGGTCTTTGCTGCAGCGATAGCTGCAGTCTAGTAAAGAGTAAACCACATCCCATGGTAAAAAAACAAAGAAATTAAAAACGTGTTTAAAAAAATAGCTAATGAAAAAAAAAATTGCCTGTTGTAGTTGACTGAGGAATAGTGACTAATATCTCGATTAGACTTAATTGTAAAATACTATTTTAAAAACTAATTTATGGAGATGTCGAAAAATAGCCTAAAACATCTCGAAGACGGCGTGGATCGAAAAAAAAGTGCATCATTGGAGTTCGTCATTGTTGAAAACTTACAGCCTCGTGGTTTGGTAATAAGGAAAATCACTTTTTTTTGCAAGGGTGGCACAGATGTGTCCTTTTCTTTTTCCCATTCTTTACTGCTAGTGAGGCATTGGAACATTATATAGACCTGTTTAAAAATTCATTTGAAAGAAAATTGCTGTATCTGCTTTTGCAAGCACCAAAAGATAATGTTAAAAATAAAATAAAATTTTGACATAAAACTGTGTCTACATGTATAAGATGATATAACACGCGTAATCATTTGAGAAAAGAATATATAAAACACGTATCTTTTGAAAGTTTGCTTTTATGGGATTTAACGGGCTAGTCAATGGATTAATGGTTTAGGCTTAATGTTAACGGCCTCAATGAAATAGAAAAAGTTGTCAAAACTGTGATGAACATATTAAGGCTGCCAAGTCGTGTACGTGTAATATCTTAATTTATTAAGCTTCAAACACGAGAACTGAAAAACAAGACATAAAAACCAACTGACTGGTTTCAAGTATATCTCATAAGGTTTAAGTCAATTTATTATACTGACAAAGTCGTCCCGTCGGATAAAAAGCTATTATTACGATAAACATGACGGGACACTGATTGAGCATCTTATTTTGTTAGAGTTTCTTTCTTAAAATTAAAGGCAATCGCTTTACTTTCAGCAGTCCTAGTAAACTAGTAAGGGTAGGGATAGACACCAGACTAATAGGGATAAAGCGGTCTTAAGAATTAGTCTATTCGTTTAGGCCAAGACATGGTAATTGGATGACGAGGTGGTACTCAGATCGGGCTCTTTTGGAAGCCAGGGCAGCAGCTTTCTAATCTCGATACATGAAGAAACTTAACGGCATTTAAAATCGGAGATATTAGTTGCGTTCCATTTAACGAAACTTAGTTAAGCAACAAGTCTATTTTTTTGCTTTTAGTGTTTTATTTGCCAGAAAGGGAACTGAGAAAGTTCACCAGGCTTTTGCAAATAGAAGGGAAAGTTCGGCAGAAAATTCAAAATTGATATAACGTGAGCCGAACAAGTCATTAGGAACCGACCACCAGGTTCAGAAAGGTGAGGCCTGAAACAGTCAAATAATGAAGTAGGCGGAAATCATATAGACTAACAAAAAGTCAACCATTTTGTGCGAATTCTACAGCTCTTGTTTCCCTTTACAAGAAGAAAAGTAAACTCCAGCTTTAAAAGTTCATTCTTTGTGAATTCTTTGTTTCATAGTCAACTTTTCAGTTAACTAAGAATCCGTTAGTCAAAAAAAAAGTTCAAAGATAACTAAAAATTACAAAAAAACGGGAAAATCTGCTTATTAGTTAACTAATAAAGTAAACCGAACGAGGCTCTCAATTCCTAATTTTGATAAACAGGAAAATCAACATAATTTAGATGGCAGGATAGGACATTTATGTGCGAATATGATCATCACTTGCTAAAAGGGTTATGGAGGTAAAATATAATTTATTGACAACGATGGAAGGCAATTGATGGACAAGTTCCCCCTGAACCAAACGTTGAAGTCATAAGAATAAAAACAATGATATAAAGCACCCATGGATGCCCTAAACACGTGTTACAAATTCAGAGAACAAATATCCCAGACGTTAGTTCCCAGGAACTAAGTTAAAAACTTGATAGAACAAAAACATTATTTAACGTATGCAGTTTTCACGGATAACATGGACCTCTCTATATGCACGGAGATACTATCATGTCATCTATTTATATTTTGAGTATCCTGTTGTGATATAATTACTTAGCTGCTATTCACGTTTTGAATGCCCTAGAATCCCAAAATTATCAAGTTCACACCTTGATTTTAGATCCCAAGAAGCACTGATCTGGGAACAGAAATACCTGATTGTAGTAAGAAGCTACATAACCGAATGAAACTTACCGTGAGCA
Organism: Artemia sp. Kazakhstan ARC1039; assembly: GCA_029168905.1. Taxonomy (NCBI): domain Eukaryota; kingdom Metazoa; phylum Arthropoda; class Branchiopoda; order Anostraca; family Artemiidae; genus Artemia; species Artemia sp. Kazakhstan ARC1039. The sequence continues at coordinate 15,545 of JAQQPU010014314.1, read as the reverse complement.
AACAGTTATAGGATATAAATTCTTCGGGCTATTGGTAATGCAAAGAATTATCTAGCAATGACTCGATTTCAGTGTTTTATAAGGCAAGATCTAAGGGTTAAGAACTTTCCTTGGGAGTTTTCAAGAATTGACCAATTTTGCCTATTTTTATCCTCCGATCTTCTCTCTAAATTAGTGTCCCCAAATGGTGGTACTGCAGTGAAAATAATGAGTACGATTGTCCATGAAATATTTTTTGAAAAATTTTCAATGATATTGCTATTTGAGAGAAAATAGCAATTTTCACAATATCTGTACTTAATAAATTTAATTTTCCAGTGGTTTTAAATTATTCCATTCTAAAGCTTGGACATGGTGAGAAAATGGTTAGACATGGTGGTCAAATAGACATGGTGGTCATTTTTTTTGTAGTGTTTACTGGTCATTTATTAGTTGACTAGTATTTTTATCAAATGAACGTTAGCATAAATATCTTATATATTGTTTGAATGTCTTATATTTGCTTTTACTTTGGTCAAAATCTGCTCTTCGGCAAATCTACAAAATCAGCAAAATTTATGCTACAATCAAGGCCTAACCTCTCTTCAGGTATTATACGGACATCGTGTAGGCTATAGCATCTACATCTTCAATAAAGATTGAAAATGTACATTTGAATAATTTTTACCAGATGTTAACAATTACAGTCTAATATAAATCAAATTTTGAGTGCAAATATTATTTTTTAAAATTAACTTCAAATTTTTATAGGTTTGGACTGCTGGATCCATGTTACAATTCTTTCTCGAAGACTAAATATGCCGGCCTTTGCTTGAAAATATCTGAAGGTGCAGAGCAAGGTGATAAAATGTGCAAGTACCTCTTTCAGGAGGCTGGAAAAGTGCTTGGAGAATATGTTGTTGCATTGATGCCCTCAGCAACACAGGTTTGAAATGAATATTAAATAATTTAAGTGTAACATCTTAAACAAGAAATTTAATAAAACAGCAATAAATAATAAAACAACAACTACAAATTAAATGTAACTGCTTTATTTTATATTCAGACATTAGTTTTCACACTTTTGAAACACAGGTGTGGAAATTTAACCATGCCTTTCTCCATATTTCAGTTTTTAGTTATTTTTATATTTCAATTTTTCATTTATACATATTCCGTTTGAATACAATTATATGCTAACTTGCATGAAAAAGAATATCTTCAGCATACCAGAACTTCTAAGAGATTAATTATTTAAAAAAGAAATTACTTTGATTCACACTTCGAAGGTAATTAGTTGCAAGAATAATGAACTTCCACAACCAATGATAGTATTAGGTTTAGTTAATGATAAACTCCCACTAACACTCCGCTGATATTTGTAGTAATGAAAAGAATAGTTTTGGAAAACCCTATTCTCTTTTGATTAGATGTTGCCTCAAAAAATTAACTTGAGAATGAGCGTGTGAGTGGTTGTGGACGACAAGCTAAATCCTCCTTCTCGGTAGTCATTTATATACTGAAAATCAGGATTGAAGAAGTGAACCTTGAAAGGGTTTGTATAATTTCAATATCCGTGGTTTTGTCTTCCTAGTCTTTGTCAAGCCTCTTTTGAGGTGATGATGCCACCATTGTCTCTTCAATTCAATTTAATTTATTTAAATAAAATAAAATATAACACCAATAATAATAACGATCCTGGAAGCGAACTTGTTAATGACCATAACAACATAAAATTGAAAATGGAAAAGAGAAAAAAAAGAAGAAGAAGAAGAAGTAAAAAAAAGAAAAAAAGAGAAAACACGGGTAATTAGAGCAAATTGATTAAAATTTTTAAGATTGATTTAAATTATCAAAGTTTAGTAACATTGTTATACAGCGTGTGAAAACTTGTAGATAGTTTGACACTGGAGGGTATTATATTCCATTGGAGAATATATTTATAAATGAGTGATCACTGGACAGAACTAGAGACACACTTGGGGACAATGAAGGAACGGTTGGATGAATGGAGACAGAGGCCCTCAGAATTATTACTATTAAAATAAGATAATAATTGGGGAGGGAGATTTTTATGATTAGCGGAGTATGCAAGGGATAGATTTAATTTTTTGATGATTTGTTCCAAAGGGATAATACAAAAATCGGAGTTCAAGTCCTGGGTGGGATATAGTCCGGGCAGCCAAGAAACAACTTTGACGGCACAGTTTTGGGCAGATTTTAGTTATTGGTAACAGAAGGATAAGTGTTGCCAAAAACTGATCCGTAGTCTGAGATGTATGGGTAAAAAAAGAGTAGTAAAGGGTGACAAGTATATCGGGAGGAAGAAAATAAATCACATGATTAATCATACCTGTCGCAAGATTATGGCTCTGATATAGGAAACATGTGTTGCAAATGATGGGGAGGAGTCAATGTGGACACCAAGAAACTTGACAACTTCGACCTGGGGGAAGAGACTGGTGGAATATTTGAGGGCAAGTGCTTGCTGAGCTTCATTTTTTTGTAAGGGGTTCGAAATAATACAACCTGACTTTTCTTGCTGTTAATGGTTATGTAGTTTACGAGACACAACTCCTGTACTCTATTCAGAAGGATTTGAGTAGAGGTGACGACGTATGGTAAATTAGGGCTGGTGATGAAAAAGTTGCTATCGTCCGCAAAAAGTACTGGGTGCACTGATGGACCCAGGTCCATGATCAAAACATAATGTTCCTCCCCCAAAACTTTCTCATTTTCAGTCTACAGAGAGAGACGGGGACTCCAATACATCACGTTAATATTTTTGTATCTCCTTGCTCAGTAAACTGAATAACTTATTAGGCAAGAGAGCATGTAATGTTTTATGTTGAATCAGTATTTTAAAAAAACTTTAAATAACAGATTTTGAATGCACTTTTCTTTAGCCTAACCCCATTGCTGGCGTCCTCCATCTTTTTTCGTTATGTTTAATACTTGTTATTAGATTTTAAAATAATTGAATATTTGAATAATCGAATATTTTTCCTCCTTCTGTCTCTTTGACAACTTAGTAAAAATATAAACAAATTATTTCTTTATTGATATTTGTCTATTCAATAATATGAGTACTTACTCATTTTATGTTATACTTGTATTTGTTTCAGATCCTGTAGGGAACAAAGCAGGGGATACAATATCTGTCGTAAATAAAAATTAAGCAAACTATAATAAATAATGAAGTATAATAAGAAAAATGTTAAATAATGCCAAGTTTCCATAGAGAAGAAATAAGTACGAGTTCTAATACTTTATTCAGATTTTAATATGTGCCTAATATTGCTAACAACTCACTGAAGCACAAAGGAATGAGTCTGAGGCCAACACAGATGCGCACACTCCTCCTTCATCCAATCTATTTAAAACTTTCCTCTTTATACCCTCCCAAAAATTTGTGATTTCCTTTACATATTTCCTTATAATCTTCTCCGGTTTTATTGGGGGACAGCCTGCTTTTCGTTTGGCTCTAAATGGATGGCCAAAACGAACGATCATCCTTCATCCGCAGATGCGGATGTCCATCATCCGCAAAACGTGTCCTAGCCATTTTGATCTTTCTCTCATTATAGCCCTAGAAAGTGGGATAAAGCTACAATTTATACACGGCTTGGTGTTTGAAATATGGTCAGTCTATAATCAGTCAAATGGGTACCCAAAACTACCCGTACGCGATTCCTTTGGAAAATCACAGGCAACTTTATAGCTATAAACTTCAAAGAGGGCTCATTTGATTGGAAATCGAGATTTCTAGTTCCCTTTTTATAGGTCAAAAGTGATTGGAAGGCAACTAACGCCCCTTCCACAACCCAACATTTCTCCAAACACATTCAATCAAAATTTTGACATAGTCATTTTGTTTTACGTAGTTGATTTCCAGAAAGAAATTATGTTTTTGAGGAGGACACTCCCCCCACAGCCGTCAGGGCAAGAATTGTAAGTTATGCCCTGGGCATACAAGGTTTTTTTTTATAGAAAGCTTTGTCATAGAAACTTCAAAAAGGGCTCATTCCATTAGAAATTCAAAGGGCTAGTGGTCTTTTTAATTGATGAAAGTGATTGGAAAGCAACTAACCCCCCTCTCACGCCCACCTTTTCCCCAATCACATCCAATCAGAATTTTGAGATAGCCATTTTGTTCAACGTAGTTGACAATACTGGAAATTAGGTCTTTGAGGATGACAACCCCCCACAGCCCTCAGGGCAAGGGTATAAGTTATGCCCTGGGGCATATAAGGTTTTATAGAAAGTGTTGTCGTAGAAACTTCAGAAAGGGCTCATTCGATCGGAAATTTAAATGGCTAGTGCCCTTTTTAATAGTCGAAAGTGATTGGAAGGCAACTAACACCCCTTCCACGTCCACCATTTCCACGCCCAAATTTTGAGATAGAAATTTTGTTCAACGGAGTTGAAAGCTCTGGAAATTATGTTTTTGAGCAGGACACACCCCCCACATTCTTCAGGGCAAGGGTTATAAGTTATTCCCTGGGGGTATATATGTTTCTTATGGAAGAAATGCTCGTATAGACTTCAGAAAGGGCTCATATGACTGGAAATTGAAAGTTCTAGTTCATTTTTTAAGCGTCAAAAGATATCGGAGGGCAACTTGGCCCCCCCCATCCACACCTTTTTTCCTTAAACACATCCGATAAGAACTTTCAGATAGCTATATTTTTTAAAATAGTTCAAAGACCATGTTACGAAAACTCCGGGTTCGACACAGCCCCCCAGGGCCCGATGGCAGGTGTTGTAAGTTATGTCTAGGGGGAATATATGGTTATTATGGAAGGGATGCTCGTAAACATTTCAGAGAGGACTCATTTGATTGGAAATTGAAAGTTCTAGTTCATTTTTTGAAAGTCAAAAGAGATTTGAGGGTAACTAGCCCCCCCCCCCATGCCCTTTTTTTCCCGAATGCATCCGATAAAAATTTTGAGATAGCCATTAAGTTAAAAATTATTCACAAGTAAGATAACAAAAACTCAGGTGTCGACACAACCCCTCAGGGCCCTGGGGCAGGCGTTGTAAGTTATGTCCTGGGGCATATATGATTCTTATGAAAGGGATGCTCGTATAAATTTCAAAGAGGGCTCATTTGATTGGAAATTGAAAGTTCGACTTCATTTTTTAATATTCAAAAGAGATCTAAAGGCAACTAGTCCCCCCCCCACGCCTTTTTCCAAACCCATCGGATGAAAATTTTGAAATAGACATTTTGTTTAAAAAAAAAATAGTTCAAAGATCGGATAAGAAAAACTCCAGTGTCAATACAACCACCCAGTTCCCGGGGAAAATGTTCTAAGTTATGTCCTAAAGGAATGTATGGTTTTTATGAAAGGAATGCTCGTATAAACTTGATAGAGGGCTCATTTGATTGGAAATGGAAAGTTCTAGTTCACTTATTAAGAGTCAAAAGATTTAAGGGCAACTAGCCCCCCCCCCCCCTTGCCCTTTTCCCTAAACCCATCCGCTACAAATTTTGAGATAGCCAGTTTTTTTTTAAAATTGTTCAAAAATTAGATAACAAAAACTCCCGTGTCAAAATAACCCCCCAGGGCCCGGAGGGTAGGCGTTGTAAGTGTTGTCCTGGGGGCGTATATGGTTCTTATGAAACAGATGCTCGTATAAACTTCAGAGAGGGCTCATTTGATTTGGAATTGAAAGTTCTAGTTCACTTTTTAAGAGTCAAAAGATATCCGAGGGTAACTAGCCCCCCCCCCCCAAACACCCTTTTTTCCCCAAGCCTATTCGAAATTTTTGTTAAAATAGCCATTTCATTAAAAATAGTTCAAAGGTCAGATAAGAAAAACTCCCGTGTCGACGCAACCCCCCAGGGCCCGGATGCAGGCGTTGTAAGTAATGCCTGGAGAGCATATACAGCTGTTGTGGAAAGGATACTCGTATAAACTTCAGAGAGGGCTCATTTTATTGGAAATTGAAAGTTTTAGTTTAGTTTTTAAGAGTCAAAAGTGATCAGAGTGCAGCTATCCCCCCACGCCCCTTTTCCCCCAAATGCATACGATAAAAAAATTTGAGATGGCCATTTTGTTAAAAATAGTTCAGAGTTTAGATAAAACAAAATCCGGGGTCGACACAAGACCCGGGGGCAGGCGTTGCAAGTTATGTCCTGGGGGCATATATGGTTCTTATGGAAGGGATGCTCGTATAAACTTCAGAGGGCTGATTTGAATGAAAACTGAAATTTCTAGTTCAATTTTAAGAGTCAAAAGAGATCGGTGGGCCCCTAGCCCCCCCCCATGCCCTTTTTCCCTCAAACCCATCTGATAAAAACTTTGAGATAGTCATTTTTTTTAAATAGTTCAAAGGTCAGATAACAAAAACTTTGGTGTCGACATAACCCCGCAGGGTCCGGGGGCAGGCATTGTAAGCTATGTCCCGGGACCGTATATAGTTCTTATGAAAGGGACGCTGGTACAAACTTCAGAGAGGGCTCATTTGAATGGAAATTAAAAATTCTAGTTCATTTTCTCAGAGTAAAAAAGATCGGAGGGAACGCCTTTGGGTTTATCGGATGGATAAACCCATCCGATAAAAATTTGAGGTGACCATTTTGTTAAAAATAGTTCGAACATCAGATACTAAAACTCCGGGGTCGACTCAACCCACCAGGAACCAGGGACAGGCGCTGTAAGTTATACTCTGGGGGTATATATGGTTGTTATAGAAAGGAAGCTCGTATAATCTTCAGAGAGGGCTCATTTGATTAAAAATCGAAAGTTCTAGTTCATTTTTAAAGAGTCAAAAGAGACCGAAGGGAAATTAGACCCTCCCCCCTACTGGCCCACGCCCTTTTTACCCATCCTATAAAAATTTTGAGATATCCATTTTGTTAAAAATAGTTCAAACATCAGATAATAAAAACTCTGAGGTTGAAACAAACCCATTTTTCACTCTGATATTGTTACTTAGATACCAGTTTTGATACTTTGATGAACATTTGATTTTTTTTTATAGTTTGATTTTGAAATAATGAATTTTTAAAAATTTGAGACTTTTTGCAATAAAAAACGAACGATAATTAATTAAAAAAAGATTTCCGAAAAATAAGTTTTTCAAAGAAAAGTAAAGGCCATTTTAAACTTAAGCAGAGCAGATACAAATACGTGGTAAAATTTAAATTTGAAACTACCAGAAATTACTATTAAAGAATTAATAAAACCCAAAACGAACAGAAATTAAATAATCAATCATATAAAAAAATATACAACAAGTAATAATATAAATGAATAAATAGATCTTAAAGCGAGCAATGCTTAGATTGAATATGAAAATCAAGCTCAAAACGAAAAAAAATGTTTTGCTATTGAAGTATAAATGAAACTTAAAACGAACTGAAATTAAATAAACAATCAATCAATCAATGCAAACAAACATACAATAGATATTATTGTAAATGAATAAATAAATCTTAAAACGAGAGAAACTTACATTGAACATGCAAATCAAGCTTGAAACGAACAAAAATCACTACAAACAAGATTTTGGGTATCGCCTCCTTCTCTCACTGTAAAAGTCTAAAGCCTGCTGCGTCATTGGTGCTTTACTGAAAACGTTATGTGTCTTGAACAGTCTTGGAAAGTATAAACAACATAAAATTGCAATAATTGATGTATAATAATATTAATTGTTGAAAGTTCCATCAGTTCAAGAATTTATTTCACTGTAATTTTATTTTTATTTACAATGCTGTAAGAACTGGAAAAGAAAATATTTGTAATATAATTCGTTTTCAATTAAGCGCCAATGACGCAGTAGACTTTTTGTTTTTATTTACAGTTAAGGAAGGGGGCAGTATCCAAACTTTTGTTTGTAGTGAAACTATATTCGTCTTGAACAACTTTAGAAATAACTAATAAATTAAACTGAATATTTTATGTATAATGATATTAATTGCTGAAAGCTCATCAGTTCAAAATTTTGTTATAATTTTAATCTTTATTTTCAATATGAAGTACAAAAAAAAAATATTTGCAATAAAATTGGTTTTGAGTAAAGTGCCAATGACGCAGTAGGTGTTTTTTTTTTTTTACAGTTTAGGAAGGGGGCGGTATCCGACCTTTTATTTGTAATGAAAATATATTTGTTTTGAACTACTTTAGATATAATTAATAAATTAAACTGAATATTTGATGTATAATGATATTAATTGCTGACAGATCATCAGTTCAAAATTTTACTATAATTTTAATGTTTATTTTCAATATTAAGTACAAAAGAAAATAT
>JAQQPU010014313.1:0-22914 GCA_029168905.1 Artemia sp. Kazakhstan ARC1039 | reverse complement strand
GGTTTTTATGAATATGAACTGCAAAAAGTTAGAAACACTAGTGAAATTTATCAAATTGAAAAGATATTAAAGAGTCGTACTCGTAGGGTCAAGAAACAGTTGCTTGTTCGCTGGCTAGGATACAACTCGGATTTTGATTCTTGGGTCAGTGCTGAAGATATTAACAATGCCCAATGATTTCTATGTGACTTTCATGTCCAATGTTTCTGATCCTCTCTACAATGATCTGAATAAAACAAGTTATTTTTGGACAAAACTCTCCCCCACCATCAAATTCGAGGGAAAGTATGAAGTGGCTCTTGTCGACTGTATTCTCAAAAATACCTATGACATCCTGAGAAAGGATCGTAAATATGAAATAAAAATTAGACCCTATGATTGACCGCCACCACCAGGTGATCAAGAGCAAATTCAAAAAATCAATTGGATGGATTATCCATATATTGAATTACCCTACGAGGAACTCACCTGTATGAGTGATTTATGTCGTTCTATTAATAAAACAATTTCCGCTCGTAAAAAAGGAGCTTTTCATTTCAACTATTCAAAGGAGGAGGGCAAGATCTACATTAGTTCACCTATTGCCAGCGAAAAGGTTATTCTCAATGATAACCTAAAGGATGTTCTTGGCTTTAAGCTCAATATAATCAACGGTAAAAGTGCAGGAAACACTAATTTAATTTTTGCTGACTACCCGCCTGCCTTCTCCACAGACACTTGTATATTTCTCTACGCCTCATTTGTGGAAACATCTCGGGTTGGAAATTCAAATGTTCCCCTCCTACGAGTTCTTGAACGAAAAACCAATCAAGAGCATATTCACCACTACAATATAAAGCATCTTCAGTATATTCCCGTAAACACTTCCTATTTGGAACTCTGTCAGTTAACACTAAGAACTGAATTAGGTGATCCCATAGCAATTTCAAAAGGTTTGGCTGTGATTACATGTCATTTTCGTCCCATCGTTCAACAGCAAGATGTCTAATAGAAAAGTGGTATTCACTTGTCCTGATATTGCCTGCTATGTTAATACTCTTGGCCCAAGACAACAGGGCAATGGAATGGACTATTACAAGGGTCGCTCGTCAATGTCTGGCTACGGTCTTGGCAGCTGGTTTGCTAAGCTGTTTCGCTCTTCACTACCACTGGCTAGAAAATATCTTGTACCGGCTGCGACAGATTTTGCATCCTCTACACTATACGATTGGGGCTCTGGCAAGGATTTTAAAAAAAGTGCTACGGAAAATCTTAGGTCCAGTGCGCGAACCCTTGGCGAAAGATGAAAACAAAATGGTAAAGGTTTAAAAAGGTCAAGAAACAATGCATCACTCATCAGTCTCTACTCAGGTCGGAAACGAAAGACATCATCCCTTTTGTCAAAGAAAAGAAGGAAAAAGCCGACACGTAGTGTAAACAGAAGCCCCAGGAAGAAAATTGTTAGATCAAAACTAGATTTCTTCTCTTAAGATGTCCTACCTGCCGCATAAGGATTCTCAACCTTCAATCACCGCCTCATTGAATCTATTCAATGTTGAAAATGTTGATGTGAGTGTCAAACATGGATAATATGAACAATTTTATCCACTACAACCCCTGTCTGATAATATCCACTTTCATATTTATTCCAATGAAGACTACTTTATGGACATTCCTTCAACATTTATAGATTTACAAATGAAAGTCCGGAAATCCGATAATACAATGCCAGTTCGAGCCGATGGGATATCCTATGAAAATTGCATACTACATAATTTATTTCGTCAAATTAGTGTCTACATTAATGGCACGCTGGTGAGCACAAGCAACAATCTCTCAAACTATGCAAGCTATATGCAATTCATGTTGATGACACCCAAGTCATACAAGGAATTGAGAGGTGCCTCCAATGGATATGAATAAATTACTAATACTGATAGTACAGATGCACTTAAAAATGCTACAACTAGTGAATTACATCTAGTTGGAAAAATATACCATGAAATATTTAATATACCCCAATGGCTGCCACCCAATGTTAAAGTGGATATAAAATTGACGCTTGCACCATCCAATTTCATATTGAGAAAAGAACTTGCTGCCAATCCCGATGTAAGTCTCTCCCTCACCTCGGCAATACTTCCTGTACGCAAACAGCAGGTTATGAGTTCTGTTGCTTTGGCCGTGGAAAAACTAAGAGCCAATGGAAATAATATTAAACTACTTGTTCCTCATACAATCACCAATCAACATCATATTGCCATGGGGTCACGCACCTTCACCGATTCGTCATTTATCAATGGCGAAATCCCCTCGAAACTTGCATTGGCATTTGTAAAAAGCGCTAGTGCAATAGGATCATGGACTGAATGCCCACATAAATTCGAGATGTTTGGACTTTCATCTCTTGTGTGCAAATTAAATGGTATCCCACTCTACAATCTATCCTTTGATAAATCCTATAGAATATTGTATGAGTTGACCATGCAAACCCTAGATCATGATTCGCAACTATTTGAAAATGGTATAACCGAAGATATGTTTGCTAAAACACATGGTATCATTGTATTGGATTTGTCTGGCACACAGGATATGAGTATAGTACGTACGGGGACTGTGCGTTTAGAGTGTACATTTGCCGATCCATTGGCTGAGAGTATTGCACTAATCTCACTAAATCAATATGAAACCTATTGGGAAATCACTACCGAAGGCAGTGTTCTACTAGACTTGGCGCCATGAACACTAGTCAAATAATCAATGTATTTAATATGGACCCCTACATGTCCCAGTACAAGTCCTATTGTCTACCCTCAGACTATCTTGGAAAAATTCAAAGTGCGAACAATACCTTGATTATTGTTAATAGCAGTCCGTCGACTGTGCTGACGGGTCATTGGCTGTGCTTCTTTCAAACAATGAGGACGATTGAATTTTTTGATCCTCTTGGCCTACCCTATACATTCTACACGCCTCACATCAGCAACTATTTTGAGAGCAGTGGTAAAACTATTATTCAAAATCGAAAGAGGGTGCAGGATCTAAAGACTAAAAGCTGTGGCTTCCGTGCACTACTATATTTTGTGTTCCGATGTCGTGGCTATACTTACAAGCAGTTTCTCCACATTTATGGTGACAATCCGTGTCTGAACGACTTTCTAGTGGAAAATATCCTCTCGGACCTATACAGTATTGATTTCAGTGCCCTAAGAGTAAAGTGCTTTAAAAATGTTTGTGAATTTGTTTATTAATAAAATGTATATATACAACAATGTCTTTAAATCTTCAATTTTAGATTTCTTCATCGGTGTATAAGCAACTGTCGTGAGCCACTAATGCTGGTAAATCATTTGGATTCACTGTATATTGATCTTGATTGACTGCAAAGTCAGGGTCACATTTTCTGCAGTACAATGTAACTTCACTCTTGTCATATCTCTTTGTATAGTCAATGATACTATTTGCATTCATATTATGAAATTCACGAGTTTCAATCTGTCTATTTGAAGCAATATCACATACAGTGTTTTCAAGTGGTGAATCACATTCGGTAACTGCCAAATAAAAATCACTTGGTTTATAGTCATAGTAGGCAGTGTCGTCACAGCGATGACGTAGAAACCAGATTGTCTTGTTACCCCAACAGTTGAATCGTAGACCAGATTCCTCTTCCAAGAATAATTTAAATCCACTACGATACCAATCTCGTAGAAATAAACTAAAATCACGTTTAGGATTCTTTCCAATCATAGCGGGGTAAGTATTCTCCCACTGATCACATTTATCATGGTGACAATTGGAGCACAGGTAGCCTCTAGGGTGAGAGTCACACACCTCCTCAAGACATGAATTACATCCTTTAATTTGTACTGCATAGTCTCTATGTAATTTGCAAGGATTGCATAATTTACACTTTTCACTATAGTCATCAATAATTGTACAATTCTCACATTGAGTCCAACTGCCAAGAGTGTACATGCACAATGGACATATATAGAACATTTTTTTGGTTTCCAATGTCAACTCTCTCACAGCTAAAACGAAACTGATCGTCTTCGCTCGATAAATTCAAAGTGTAGGAAAGGGGAGAGGAGTAACTCTGTGACGTTACCTCTTTAGAAGGAGGAGCCATCTACAGTAAATCCATTGGCAATGATTTCAAAAGTATATCCACAATATGATTCTGCTTTGTTCCAATTAATATATCAATAAATTGAGTATAAGCATTTGAATCACATTTTAAAAGTTTCATACAGTAGTCCAATGGGGGAGAATCAGTTTTCATTATATTGTCAAGTGTTCCCTGAGAGAATATCCTGCGTTGAAGAGATAACTCGAGAAAATCATCATCCAAAATCAAATGTTTTTCCAAAAACACTAGATTTGATCTAATTCTCTCTTTCTCAAATGTATTCATTTTTCTATCCTTTCACTCTGACTGCTGACTCTAGACTGACTCTGATTCGTTATCCCTGACCAGAAAAGCATGTACAATTAGCGATAGAGTTTATTGTCTTCGATATGTTTCACTAATGCACTTAAAGCACATTGAAGTCTATTCACATGTGCTATATCAACTTTAGCGGCGAAACATAATTGATCTTCCATTTTAAATTTGCTCAAGGATATCACATATCTTGCATATACTGCATCCCATTCCAGACAAAGCCGCGATACTTTCGTAATTTCCACCGCAATGTTTGGTGCTCTTGCATTATTAGCATTAACTCCACTATCAACTTCTAATAGGATAAACATTCCACTCGCCATCAACACAAATATTTATCCAAATAAACTATTCTCTTTGAATTCTGTTCACAGACTAATAAAACTATAGCAAAAATCCTTTCCTTATATTCCCTCCGACGCTAATATGTAAGCAAGCCCTCTGATTAACTGAGAAGGAAACACGTGATCTAACTGTTTCCTGGAAACTCATAACATTTGCATCGAGCAACAACAAGAAGGAAGTGTCATTGACCTGCCCTCATTAGACTCAATAATCCATTAAAGTGAGAAAGTTCCTGTTTTTCCCATTCTCACTGACAACAAACAGACATAAATGTGAGAAAGTTCCTGTTTTGTCATTCTCACTGACAAAAACCATAAAACAGACATAAAAGTGAGAAAATTCCTGTTTTTCAAGTGAGAAAAATACTGTTTTTTCATTCTCACTGACAAAAACCATAAATTACTGTTGACATCCATGAAAAACATCAAATAAATCGACCAACACACATAACCATCCAAAAAAACAGACATCAAAGTGACAAAATTCATGTTTTTTCATTCTCACTGACAACAAACAGACATAAATTATATAAAAAAAAGTTGTAGGTGGCAGCAGGGGTGAGGGATCGGAGTAGCACCTCCCCTTGTACTACTGCGTAAGTGGTGCTTTATTGAAAATGAATTATATCACAAACATTTTCCTGTGTACTTTTTACAATGTTGAACATAAAATTAAAAATTGCAGTAAAATTAAATTGTGAACTGATGAGCTTTCAGTAATTAATATCATTTTATATCCATTTTATTATATATCCGAATATTTTCTTTTCCAGTTAGTACAGCATTGAAAATGAAAATAAATATAGAAAAGAAAAATCTTGAACTGATAAACTTTAAAACAATGAATATTACTTTATATAAAATATTCAGTTTGATTTCTTTTAGTTCTCTCGAGACTATTAAAAACATATATAGTTTTCAGTAAAGCGCCAATGCCACACTAAGTTTTACACTTTTTAGGGAGGGAAAAAGTAACCAAACTCTTGTTTGTAGTGATTTTTGTTGGTTTTAAGCTTAGTTTGCATATTCAATTTAAGTTTTAATCGTTTTAAAATTATTCATTGATATTAGTACCTAAAAATAAACACTCAAATGGGGATAGATCCGTTTATTTAGACAGTGAAAACATGTACAAAAGTCTAAATATTGCAATCACATATACAGCGATCGTCATCAGTAGAAATACTAAAGTATGAAAATTTAAACTAGCACATTTATATGCAACAAAATAATTAACTTTTGTATCATTCGCAAAATAATGAACTTCCGGGTTATTCACTAGATTTTTTCGGAGAGAGTTCAATGACAAAGTTCATTCCAAGTCTTGATGTAAATTTTCTTCTTTAATCTTTCCTAAATGGAAAATGAATTTCCAATGAAGGTTGCAAAGTTTTCTGTGCTTTCCAATTGCAAACTAATCGTTTTAAGATTTATCATTTATTTATATTAGTACGTGTTGTATGTTTTTTTGCAATGATTGTTTGTTCAATATCTGTTTGATTTGGGTTTTATTTATTCTTTAATAGTAATGTCTGGTCATTTTGAGTTTGAATTACGGGTGATTTTTATTTCTTCGGATCTTTAAGTTCAATTTTTTTGAAAAACTTGCTTTTTGGATTTTTTTAAAAATTAGTTTTATATAAATGAACAAGGTCACTTTGAAAATAAAAATAAAAAGAACGCTGCTGCCTTTACTTAAATTAAGGAATGGTTTATCAGCTGGCATAACAGTTTTGAGTCTGGTTATTTCAAAGTCACTTCCGCATGCTAAAAAAACTGTTAATTGAGAGGAGTATAAAGGGCCAACATTAATGATTACAATTTTTTAACTTATGTTATTACAAAATTTAATTCTGTTGAATGTATTTTCCAGCTTTCTTTATTCCTTAAAGTCACCATTTTCCACTTCTTCGTGGTTGTCAAACAGTTCAAAGTAAAATACCTATTTAACGTAGTAAAATAACGAGCGACTTAGCTCAAAAGTAAAAGAATTAGATTTTCATACTGATTCCAAATACATAATTTTTTTTTAATTTAATATTTTTCATCAAAAGCTACAAGCCTAAGAAAATTTGCCTGATTTTAGGTTCTGGAGGAAATACCCCCTAAGCGTCATGCAATCTTAATGAAAATCATATCGTCAAACTCAGCATATCAGAAAACTATTCTGCAGAGTTCCAAGTCCCTATCTACAAAATGTGGAATTTTGTTTTTTTGTTTATTCTTTTGCCAGAAGAAAGGTCACAGACTCGTCTTTATTTGCTGTTGTTTTTCCTCCCAGGGGTGATCGTATTGAACCATTGGTCCTAGAAGATTGGTATAGGGCTCATTCAAATGGAAATTACAAATTTTAGTGTCCTTTCTAGTAACCAAAAGATTGCAGAGAAACTAGCCTCCTCCCACGCACGTTTTTCCTAAATACTAACGATTCAAATTTTGAAATAGCCAGTTGGTTCAGCATAGTTAAAAGGTCCATTAACTAGGCCTCTGGGGACATTACAACCCCCTCCCTTCCCCCCAAAGTCCCTATAAAAAGTGCTCTAAGCTATAGAATTTGCACAAAGTTACATACAGTATTTGTTATTGGGAAATGTACGAAATTATCGGGAAATGAAAGATATTTGGGGGAAATTTTTACAGGGGGGAGCCCTCCTGGAGAAATTTTTCGGTGGATATTTTCCACGAAGGGGGGGATTTCTTGGCAATATTAGAAAATAAATCAAAACTAAATGAAACAAGTTTTCTCGACTGAAAACAGAAGTAGCATTAAAACTCAAAACAAAACAAAAGCTATCCCGTACAAGCCCCTCTTAATTTCTTTCTCTTTACGCTGAAGTTGTTTAGTTCTTTAGAAAAGCTCATTATTACAACTCAAGGGCCCTTGTGTTTCAGCAATTGTCCCTAAAGAAATGACGAAAAGTTTTTGCTACAAATATTCAAACTTTGGTCTAAACCGCGAAGGATGAGGAAGGGGCAGCCACCCTCATGCACGGAATAATTTCTGTTTGTTTTAAGTTTCAATGTTAATTCTTATTTTGAGTTTAAAAAACACGTTTTTTCCATATTTAATATTACCCGTAATAATGACCTGAAATCACACAAGTTTTCTTTTATTTTTTTCTTCTTGTTAAATATGGCACATTGACACAAGTTTATTTAACCAAGTCACGAATATTGATCAGTGCAAAGCTTCAAAAAGATGGATATACTTCAAGGAAGGCAGAAATTATTCACTTTCCATCTTGTCTGTTTAAGCTCTAACAAAGTAAAAGAGGGGCAGAAAATAAATTTTGCGACAAACTTATCCAGATAGTAAGTTTCTTGAAGACAGAATTGCAAAGCCCTCGAGTTGACTTTTCATTAAAGTACAGTCAAGCCCCAAGAGAATATGTCTCCACCTTTGAAAAGCGCTCCTTAAATTTGTGTCAATTTAAACAGATTTCCTCTAATGGAAAGTTTCAGGGAATGTTTGAAAGGAATTATTTGAAAGTTTTTAGCCAAGTATTTGCACTCCTTCAGACACATTCCGATTCATAGAAATGGCTGGGCTTTTTTTTGTTTTCATTCCAACTAAAAGTAAGGAGAAACATTAAAAGTTATAAGAAATTATCCGGGTTGCAGCGGTAGCTAGTAACCTAGTTAGAGACGATCACGTTCCATACTAAAAAATAAAACGGCCAATAACTCTTATAAATAGTGTCAGATCGAAACACAAGGTTTACTATTAGAATCACCATGTTTGAGAAATCTATAAAGTTAACTTACAGTCTCTTGGCTTGAACAATGAGGAGAATACATTGGTTTGAAAAAAAAGAAAAGTGCCTGAAACACCTTTTTTTTACCTTTTTTACACCTTTTTTTAGGTTTTTTGTTCATTGCAGCTAGCGGGGCACTGGAACATCTTAGAAAGATGTTTAATGGCTCATTTGAAAGGAGATTTCTGTATTTAGAATGGCTTCAATTACGATATTCTGCATCAATGGCATCTTTTTTTCGTTTTTATCCTCCTCAGGTAGCTGGGCACTGGACAATCCTGGCTCCAGTAGTAGCTAGCAGCCTAGTAAGAGACAATCACGTCCAATACTAAGAAACACAATAGCCCATAGGTCCTAAAATAGTGTCAGATCAAAACAAGAATTACACTATTAGGATCGCCTTGTCCGAAACGCATTTTTTTTTAATTTACCATCCTTTACATTAGCTTGTATAACAAGGAAAATCTGCTGGCTTGAAAAACAAGAAAAGTTGTTTGAACTATGATATTCTGCATCAAAGACATCGTTTTTGCCGTTTTTCCTCCTCAGCTAGCAGGGCACTGGAACATCATAGAGAGATGTTTAATGGCTTATTTGAAAGGAAATTGTCACATCTAGTGTCTTTTGTATTAAAAAAAAAATATTTAAAGTAAAATATTGTTACAAAAAAAACTACATTTTTTATTGACAAGCTTGACTCATGAATTCATAATCCTAGGTTTTAGCCATATGTAACGTAATAAGAGAAGGGAACATTTATACACGATTATCCTTCAAATTCTAAATCATGGCTGCTACTTCCAGTGCCTTTTGTTACATCCAGTGTGTTTTAGATTGCTACATTTAGTGCTTTTTGTGAGCGCTGCCTAAGTAAAGAACGATGTTGGCATAATGTATTATTTATATATTTTTTTGTTGGTTTTAAAACAGGGCACTTCGTATCAAAGGAGTGTCGAAGAAACATGTAAAAGGGCTCATTCGATTGGAAATTGGAAGGGTTTGTGCCCTTTTTAATAGTCGAAAGTGATTGGAAGGCAACTAACACCCCTTCCACTCCTACCATTTCACCAAACACATCTAATCAAATTTTGAGATATCCATTTTGTTCAACGTAGTTGAAAGATCTAGAAATTATGTCTTTGAGGAGGACACACCCCCACAGTCCTCATGGCTTGGGTTGTTATTTATGCCCTGGAGTTATATAAGGTTTTTATTGAAAGCACTGTCGTAGAAAGGACTCATTCAATTAAAAATTCAAAGGGCTAATGCACTTTTTAATAGTCGAAAGTGATTAGAGGGTAACTAACCCCCTCTCACGCCAACCATTTCCCAAAACACAACCAAAAAAAAATTTTAGATAGCCATTTGTTCAACGTAGTTGAAAATTCTTGAAATTAGGTCATTGCGGATGATAAACCCCTCACAGCCCACAGGGCGAGGGTTGTAAGTTATGCCTTGGGGGCATATGAGGTTTTTATAGGCAGCGTTGTCGTAGCTTCAAAAAGGGCTCATTCAATTGGAAATTGAAATAGCTAGTGCCCTTTTTAATAGTTGATAGTGATTGGAAGACAACTAACCCGCCTTTCACGTGCTTCATTTCCCCAAACACATGCAATCAAAATCTTGACATGTCAATTTTGTTCAACGTAATTGAAAGTCTTGAAAATTAAGTCTTTGAGGGTGATACCCCTCAGTGCTCTCAGGGTAAGGGCTGCAAGTTATGCCTTGGAGGCATAAATAGTTTTTTTTTATAGAAAACGTTGTCGTAGAAACTTCAAAAAGGGCTCATTTGATTGGAAATAGAAAGAGCTAGTGCCCTTTTTAATAGTCGAAAGTCATTGGAGGACAGCTAGCCCCCGTCTCACGCCCACTATTTTCCCAAACACATCCAATCATAATTTTGAGATAGCCATTTTGTTCAATGTAGTTTAAAGTTCTGGAAATTATGTCTTTGAGGATGACAAAGCCTCCACACCTCTCAGGGTAAGGGATGCAAGTTTTTCCCTTCGGTTATATAAGGTTTTTATAGAAAGTTTTGTCGTAGAAACTTCAAAAAGGGCCCATTCAATTGGAAATTGAAAGGCTTAGTGCCGTTTTTAATGGCCAAAAGTAATTTGAGGGCAACTAACCCCCCTCTCACTCCCACCATTCCCCCAAACAAATGCAATCCAAATTTTGAGATATCCATTTTGTTCAACGCAGTTTAAAGTTTTGGATATTAGATTGGATATTAAAGCTTTGAGGATGATAACCCTCCAAACCCCTCAATACAAGAGTTGTAAGTTATGCCCTTGGGGCATATAAGAATTTTATAGAAAGCTTTGTCGTAGAAACTTCAAAAAGGGCTCATTTGATTGGAAATTGAAAGGGCTAGAACCTTTTTTAATAGTACAAAGTGACTGGAGGGCAAATATCCCCCTCTCATGCTTCCCATTTCCCCAAACACATTCAATCAAAATTTTTAGATAGCCACTTTTTTCAACGTAGTTGAGAGTTAAACAAATTAGGTCTTTAAGGATGACAAGCCCCCACAGCCCTCAGGGTAGTAGTAAGGGTTATAAGGGTTATAAATTGTAAGGGTTATAAATTATACCCTGGGGGCATATAAGGTTTTTACAGAAAGCGATGATGAAGAAACTTAAAAAAGGCTCATTCGATTGGAAATTGAGAGAGTTAGTGCTCCTTTTAATAGTCGAAAGTGTTTGAAGGGAAACAAACCCCCTCTCACGCCCACCATTTCCCAAAACACACCCAGTCAAAATTTAAGATAACCATTTTTTTAAATGTAGTTTAAAGTTCAGGAAATTAGGTCTTTGAGGATGACATCCCCCCCACAACTCTCAGGCCATGGGTTGTAAGTTATTCCCTGGGGGCATATATGGTTTTTAAAAGTGTTGTCGTAGAGACTTCAAAAAGTGCTCGTTCAATTTGAATTTGGAAGGACGAGTGCCCTTTTTAATAGTCAAAAGTGACAGGGGGGAAACTAACCCCCTCTCACGTCCAACATTTTCCCGAACACACTCAATCAAAATTTTGAGATTGCCATTTTGTTCAACGTAGTTCAAAGGGCCAGAAATTATGTCTTTGAGGATGACAAACCCCCCACAGCCCCCCGGGCAAAGGTTCTAAGTTATACCCTTGGGTCATATAAGGATCTTATAGAAAGTGTTGTCGTAGAAACTTTAAAAAGGGCTCATTCAATTTGAATTTGCAAGGACTAGTTCCCTTTTTAGTAGTCAAAAGTGACTTGAGGGCAACTAACACCCTCTCACGCCCACCATTTTCCCGAACACATTCAATCAAAATTTTGATATTGTCATTTTGTTCAACATAGTTCAAAGGGCCAGATGTTATGTCTTTGAGGATGACAAACCCCCCACAACCCCCCGGACAAAGGTTGTAAGTTATGCCCTGGGGTCTTATAAGGTTTTTATAGAAAGTGTTGTTGTAGAAACTTCAAAAATTCCTCATTCAATTAGGAATTGAGAGGTTTAGTGCCCTTATTAATAGTCAAAAGCGATTGGAGGGCAAATGCCCCCCCACGCCCATCATTTCCCCAAACACTTCCGATCAACATTTTTATATAATCATTTTGTTGAACGTAGTTGAAGGGTCTAGAAATTATGTTTTCGAGTATGACAACCCCCCCAGCCCTCAGGGCTAAGGTCGTCAGTTATGCCCTGGGGGCATATAAGGTTGTTATAGAATGTGTTGTCGTTGAAACTTCCAAAAGGGTTCATTCAACTGGTAATTGAAATGGCTATAGCTCATATTAGTAGTCAAAAGCGATCGGAAGGCGAATGCCCCTTCCCCACGCCCATCATTTCTGCAAACACTTCCGATCAACATTTTGATATAGCCATTTTGCCGAAAATAGTTGAAGGGTCCGAAAATTACGCTTTGAGTATGACAACCCTCCACAGCCCTCAGGGATAAAAAAGTAAGTTATCCCCTGGGGTCATATAATGTTTTTATAAAAAGTCTTGTCGTAAAAACTTCAAAAAGGGGTCATTGGATTGGCAATTGAGAGGGCTATTGTCCTTTTTAATGCTCGAAAGTAATCGGAGGGAAAATCAACCCCGCCCCATGCCAATCATTTCCCCAAACATTTACGATCAACATTTTGATATGCCATTTTGTTCAACGGAGTTGAAACGTCAGGAAATTATGCCTTTGAGCATGACAACCCTCCACCCATAGCCCTCAGGTCAAGGATCCTAAGTTATGCCCTTGGGGCATATGAAGCTTTTATAGAAAGTTTTGTCATAAAAGCTTTAAAAAGGGCTCATTCGATCGAAAATTGAGAGGACTAGTTCCTTTTTATTAGTCAAAATTGATCACAGGGCGAAATCCCCCTCCTCATGTCCATCATTTCCCCAAACACTTACAGTCAAAATTTTGAGACAACCATTTTGTTTAGCGTATCAGAAAGGTTTGGCAATTATACTTTTGAGGATAAAAAAAACCTCCAGCCCTCAGGGCAAGGGTTTTAAGTTATGCCCTAGGGACATATAAGGTTTTTATAGAAAGCATGGTCATATAAACTTCGGAGGGGGCTCATTGGAATGGTAATCAGACACTCTAGCGGTATTTTTAAGAGTCAAAGTGATCGGAGGAATGCTTCCCCCTCTCCCTTCCCCCCTCACACACACGTCGTGTTGTCCCGAAATGTATCTAATAGAAATTTTGAGATAGTCATTCTATTCAAAATAGTCTAAATATCATATAACAAGGCTTTTGAGGTTGAAACAAACCCCAGTGATTATGGACAAGGATATTATTCCCAGTGGGTATTTAAGGTTTTTATGGAAGGGATTATTCTTTAAATTTAGAAGATGCTCAGTCTTTCTCCCTGAAAAAGACTTTGTCACTATGAAACGAACAGAAATTAATTAAAAGAACGTTTTTCCACAAAATATGTTTTTCAAAAAAATTAAACAACTCCATTAAATCAAAAATGAACAAAAATAGAATCAAATAATCTACCAAGCATACAACTACCACAAATCAGCATCAATAAACAAATGACACCGAAAACAAACAGAAGTTAAAATGAATAACAGGGTCAAACTCGAAACGAGCAGAAATTAATATGAGTAGCGTTCTCAACCCCATGCTTTATAAAAGCCAGAATATAATTTGTAATTTACTGAAACAAATTCTTTTGAATGTTTTCACTTTTATAACTTTATGAAATCAAAAATTAATTAAGATTTTAAGGAATAAATATCAGCATATCTATATTAAACTGACATTGCACATTTATTTTCTGTAACTCATTTGAATTTTTTAGTAAATTCTTTTTTTTCAGCAAATTATATTCTGGCTTTTAGAAAGCTTGGGGTTTAGAATCCTACTCATATTAATTTCTGCTCGTTTTGAGTTTGATCAAATAATCTTCGAAATGGGGATAAATCCATTTATTTAGACAGTGAAAAAACAGGTACAAAAGTCCAGATATTTCGGTTACATCTACAGCGACCGTCTTCAGTAGAAATACTAAAATAATAAAAGTGAGCAATACTTAAATTTAGTATTTCTACTGAAGACGGTCGCTGTATATGTGACCGAAATATCTGGACTTTTGTACCTGTTTTTTCACTGTCTAAATAAATGGATTTATCCCCATTTGAAAGATTATTTGTTCATCTTAGAACGACAGTGTGGTCTAAGAAAACAAAACCTAATTTAAAGGTGTTATGTCGAAAAAATTTGAGTTTGAATCTATTATTCATTTTAACTTCTGTTTGTTTTTGGTCTCATTTATTTATTGATACTGATTTGTGGTAGTTGTATGCTTGGTAGACTATTTGATTCTATTTTGGTTTATTTTTGGTTTAATTATGTTCAAATGGGTTTATTAACAAATGAAAATAATAAATCACATATAATCAAAACACTCAGTCCATTCCTGGACGCCGAGAACCAAAATCATTACAATTTAACATAATACACAGAATGGTCACCGCTCCAAATCTCAGACACAACCATACCCCTCATTTACCAAATAACTAAAACTATTACCTTCCCGTTCCTTACCCTCAGGGGAAACCACCCCGTCATATATAAAAATCATACATTTGTAATTTAAATTTACTACTACATACATTTAATTCTAATTTGTTTTTTTTTATTTTATTAACTATTCATTTGTATTGCTATTAAATGATTTTTTACTCTTTTTTTAAATGATGTGAGGGAGCTCCTACC
Source organism: Artemia sp. Kazakhstan ARC1039 (assembly GCA_029168905.1). Classification (NCBI taxonomy): domain Eukaryota; kingdom Metazoa; phylum Arthropoda; class Branchiopoda; order Anostraca; family Artemiidae; genus Artemia; species Artemia sp. Kazakhstan ARC1039. Next base: position 8,179 of record JAQQPU010014313.1, on the reverse strand, counting down.
TCTCAGCTCTTCTGGGATCAGGTTCCATATCTTTGCACAAGCTACGTTAGGAGCGAAATCTGATCTCACGGTCGGGGTGAGGGGTATTTGCAGGTTTGATGATGATCGGGTATGCAAATTATACTGGTCTGAAATATGTCAAAATAATCTTTTAAACGCAGATGGCAGCTCTCCAGCTAAAAACTTGAACACAAAGGTCAAGCATGATAATTGATGCAGGGACCCTAATGACAAGTACTCTTCATTTTTTCCAATTAATATCAGGCATCGTTGATGAATCGATTTCAGTTTTGCAGGTGGGATTTAAAAGTTGATTGCCAGATCATTGCACAATACTGTAAATGGGGTTTTATAAGAGTGTTGTACAGGAGGACCAGCGTTTTCTGTGGCAAAGCGCTTTTCAGTTTTTTTATTATTCCAAAACCCCGGGATAGCTTCAACTCTACTGCTTGAATATGATGTACGAATGATAGGTTCTCATCGAGGGGGATTCCTAGGTATTTTGCAAAATGCTTTTCTGGCCGACTAATCACACCTCTGGATGTCTGGATACCACATATCTCCGAATGGACACTTCCAACCCGGGAAAAAAATAGAACGAACGATTTCTCAAAATTGATAACAAGTTGTTTAGCATCCATCCAGAGATACGTCCCCTCCAGAACCTCCCTCATTTTAGACATGAGCGTTGTCTTATCGGTTTCACAGCAACCAAGCGCGGTGTCATCGGGAAAGGCCACGAGCTCATCATCTTCAGCTTCGGACCGGAGGGAGTTTTCATCCTGGAACAAGTTACAGCAGCGAAGATTTGTTCGTGCCGGGTTCAGCACTCGACTCAGATCGTTAATATGGATCAGAAAAAGTAATGGTCCTAATATTGAGCCCTGGGGGACACCGCAGTTAACGAGCACATCGTTCCCAGGATCTTCTCCCAAATAAATCCTGCGGTCCCTCAGACATGATCTGAACGAATCCAGTGCTTCACCTCTTTATTCCTATATGTTCCAGTTTCCCGAGGAGAATTGAATGGTACATGCTATCAAATGCTTTCCTGATATCAAGCAGAACCGCTGCAGGTAGTAGACCAGAATCTAAAGCTATATTTATCAATAAACTTAACGCCGTTAGTGCATCCTGTGTGGAGTGCCCTGGTCTGAACCCAAACTGGTGATTATTAAGAAACCCTTTCTTCTCCAGAAACTGGAGTAGCTGCGGTTGCATAGGTTTTTCAAAAACTTTTGAAAAAACTAAGAGGATAGAAATAGGTCTGTAATTAGTCGGGTCAACTAGAGAACCCCCTTTGTGCAGTGGAATTATTCTAGCTTTCTTTAGCAGTTCTGGGAAAGTGCCCTTGTGTAGAGACAAATTTATGAGGTAAGTAAGGGGCTCTATGATTGAAGGGGCAACTGCTTTTAAAACTTTGGTATGTACTCGGTCGAACCCAGAAGCCGAATTGCCTCTTATATTTAGTACGATTAGCAGAATTTCATATGGAGAGACAGGTGCTATTGCCATGGATTTAGTGCATGCCGGGCCAAGGTAATCTTTAAAACTCTTCGCGGAATTCCCAACAGAATCTGCTGTTTTTCTGCCCACTTCTGCAAAAAATGTTCCCAATGCATTTGCAACGTTATCTGGTCCTGTTACTGTCTCCCCATTGACATATAATTTAGATGGAAGCTCAGGTGGGGGGCTGCAGGGACGCAGTATAGAGTTAACAACCTTCAATATTTTCCGAGAATTCTTGCCACTTTCAGCTATTTTCCCACTAAAATAATCTCGTTCAGCTTTACGTAAAACGGATCAAAGACATTTTTTATATTTTTCGTATTTCTCCAGAGTTGCAATGCATGGGTCATTTGTGTAATCCATCCACAGTTTATTTTTCTGTTAATACACTGGAGCAGTCCATGACTAATCCAAGGGCTTATGGGTTGATTTTTCCGTCCCGTCTTCCTTGAACGATTTTCAAAACAACAATCCGTATATATTCTCATAAAAATGTTATGAAATTCCTCAAATCCTGAATTAACATCATCTGTATTCATAACAGTTTCCCAGGATTTTCCTCCATATTTTGATTAAGAGTTTTCAAGTTCTCGTCATTCAGTTTGAAGGTAGTGAACCCCTGCTTAATCGAAGCAATAGGCTTTGGATATTTATGTTGTATGTTGAAATTTGTAAGCAGAGGGAAGTGATCTGAAGTGTTGGATAGCAGAACTGAGGTTGATTTTGGAGGCAGAGTCGAAAAAATGTAGTCAATCAGTGAGTGGGAAGTGGCAGTTACTCGGGTTGGAGTCGTCGTCGAGGGGTACATATTCGAAGTAGACATTATACTAAGCAGATCTGTCGCAGCGGGAGATAGAAGAAGAGTAAGATTGATGTTGAAGTCCCCCATTAAGATAGCTTCATTCCCTTGTTTCTCTAGATGATCCGATATTTGGCTTAAGTTTTCCAAGAATGAAGAAACAGATCCTGCCGGTGGGCGGTATACTTCTCCAACTGTTAATTTCTTCTGTGAAGGTAAACATATTTCCAGGAAAAGTGATTCATAAATTCCTTCTATATTCCGGGTTAATTCTTTGTTAATGCATACCGAGTACTCTTGCCGTGTGTAAATAGTTAAATCTCCTCTCTTCAATGCTGTTCTGTGCAAAAAATGGGAAGTATATCCAGGTATTTCCAGAAGGGTATCTGTTTGTCTTGTTAAAAAGGTTTCGCAAAGTCCGACTACATCTGGCTGCAATTGTTGACCAATAGTAGTTAGATCCGCGAAAGATGAGCATAACCCTTGACAGTTCAATTGAAGAACAGTGAGCTGAGAGTCAGAGCGTCCCGTACTTAAATTACACACTTCTTCATAACGGCTTCTAGGAAATTTACTTTTATCAAATAACGGGGTACCTGATTCATTATTAATTTTTAAATCAAAAATATTTTCTAAATCCAAAAAATTTTCTTCCAGCTCTACTAATCTAGCATTACTTTGGCTTGTTGATGAGGAGGCACCCCCGGGAGGATTAGAACAGGAATTCATTACTTACCAACATACTGAAGAGAGGCAATGGCTGTACCTTTAAGAAGAGCAGTAGACCACTCTGAAGTTTGTAAACCCGAACTTTTCTTATAACCTTGGAAAAGAAAAACAAAGCAAGAACACACGAAAAGGAAAAACATCTCATTGGATAAACAGAAATCAAGAATATGCAAGCGGCAAATTACGCATAAACACTCTCTCATGGCGCAGTTATAATGTTTTTTAAATTTAAATTTTTCATCAATTTTACTACTCTAATTTTACCAATATTCACTCCTAATTACTTCAGTGTTATAGCTGCCCCACAAACCTCACAAAATATTAACAAAAAAAAAGAAAAAATCTAAGCGTCCGACTTAGAATAATTCGCAACGTCGGAGCCAGTGCGGGGAAGCTTGAGCGGATCGTAGCATTCGTCTGGAAACTTCATCCACTGAGCCGTCTTTGATTTCTTGGTTTCTAACCAAAGTTTGATCCCTTTTTGGATCAGACGCGTTTCCGCTATTTTCTCACTCGCTACTTTTGAATTTCGTAGCTTATAACTAAGTGATAAAAGTTCTTTGCGTCGTTTCCCGAGATCAACTGGCAAGTCAAGAAATATGCTAAAACCGTTTTTTTCAGTTTACCACACTCTTTCATTATTTCTGACCGATCATAATTTTCAAGGCTAGCGAAAATCGGGTGAGCGGACTTTTTTCGTTGCGCGCTGTTTCTCAGTGTTGGACCACTAGAGCCAGACGAATCGGCATTTGACGGTTTCTTCGAAATTCTGTATACCAAATTCATCCTTATCTCATTCGCGGTAGCTATTCCACGTTTTGATTTGAAGAAACCAACTACTTTCTGACGGAGATCTTCGCCATCTGAATCTATACCGTGGATAACAAGATTGTTTCTTCTCGACCATAGTTCTGACCGAAGAGCGGTCGATTTAACTCTTAAAAGCTCGGATCTGAGTGACCTGTTTGCTGACCATAGAAGTTTATTTTCCTGCTGGAGCTTTACGATTTTCTGCAGGACTTCGTCCATTCGGTCATCAAAATGTTGTTTCGTGAGTGCCATAATTCTCGACTATAATGCCACTATGCCTTAAAAAATTTTCAAAAAAACATGGAGTGATACTTACTCGCAAAGGCCCCTGTATGGTAATAGAACCAACTATCACTCGGGGCCCGCTTTCAGAAAATGAAGTGTTTGAGAAATCCAAATTTGACGTTTCTCCGACCAGCGTTAGTGAACTATCCAAACTATCCAATCTCAAATCCAATCTCAATCTCAATTTTTTTTGAAAAACTAATTTTGTGGAAAAGTTTTTTAATGAATAACATTAGAAGACGATCATTACATAAATAAGTCATTGCATACACTGGACTCAATTAGCAACCTGATTCTTTGAGGTTCATCTCTTACTATTCCAAGGGCGAAAAGTCTTAAGATTTTCCTATTTGTAATTAGGTATGTATCTAAGCAAGGTCTTAACGGTAATCCGGGTTGCAGCGGTAGCTAGCAACCTATCAAGAGACGATCACGTCCAAAACTAAGAAATACAATAGCACATAACAACTAAACATAGTGTCAGATCAAATCCGGGTTGCAGCGGTACCTACCAACCAAGTAAGAGACGATCACGTCCCATACTAAGAAATACAATAGCACATGGCTCCTAAAGACAGTTTCAGATCGAAAGACAAAGTACACTATTAGAACCGCTTTGTCCGAAACCCCTATATAAGAAACTTACAATCTCTTGGCTCGAAAAACAAAGAAAATATGTTGGCTTGAAAAACAGGAGAAGTGGCTTGAACTAAAATATTCTGCATCGACGGCATCTTTTTTTCGTTTTTTTTCCTCTTCAGCTAGCTGGGCACTGGTAGGTCATTGAGAGCTGTTTAATGGCTCATTTTAAAGGAAAATGCTCCATATGTTGCATTTTCCAATTAATAAAATAGTTTTAAATAGAATGAATTTTTACAAAAAAAAAGCATTTTCATGTACAGAGGTAGCTAGCAACCTAATAACAGAAAATGACGTACCATACTAAGAAATATACAAACTCCGGTTTGCAGCGGCAGCTAGCAACATAGTATTAGACGATCATGTCTCATACTAAGAAATACAAAACCCATAACTCCTAAAACTAAAGTCAAATCAAAAAAGAGCTAAACTATTAGAACCGCCTTGTCCAATACCCCTATAAAGGAAATTAACTGCTCCTTTGCTTTAATAACGAGGGGAATCTATTGGCTTGAAAAACAAGAAAATTAGCTTCAACTACGATATTCTGCATATACAATATCTTTTTTTTTCAGCTAGCAGGGAACTGGAACATCACAGAGAGCCGTTTAATAGCTCATTTTGAAGGAATATCGCTACATCTAGTGCATTTTAAAATTAAAAAAGAAAAATTGTTTTCAAGATAGAATCAATTTCTAACGAAAAACTGCATTTTTGTACAACACTGTAGTAGCAAATTAACTTGCATACGAAGATCAAAATAAGATATTTAATAATATTATAAGAAGCATGCTCTTCAATAGGGATACCTGATCTGATGAGTATTAGGATGTGATTTTCATCAAGGTTTCTCCTCTTATTGGCGGTATTTAGGCCTATTTTTTAAAAATAAGGCAAATTCTTCAGGCTCGTTGTCTTAATTATTTATCTTTAAAACTTACTGAATTGTACATATTTAGATTTACCACAAAAAGCCAACTATTTTGATGTATACATTATGATGAAAGCAATTTTTTAGGGTTTCATTAACTGCTACCGCGAGTCACTCCTTACTTACAGTTCATTACCCGAAAGTGTTGGATATACTTTCAAGTTTTAGGTAGAATTTTGTATGTGTTTGAAATACTAGTTATTAAAATTTGAAAAATCAGGTATTTTGAAATAAAAGAAAATAGGGACTAAAACTAAAAAAAACAAAGAAAATACAAGCAGGCTGCCCCCCTAAGTCCCGTGCACTTTAAACTAAGAATTAGCTACTATTTAAATGAAACATTATAGATCGCAGAAATACAGCCGGTTGGTATTTGTGAGTGTTTATTTACAGGTTGCCTTTTGAAACACTTGAACTAAAAACTTCTTTTTTGGAAAAAAAGAACCTTTTATAACACAGCTCTGTTAATAAAGCATTGATTATTGTAGCATAAGATAAATTACATTTTAATCACAATATTTTTTTTAAAAAGAGCATTCATTTTTGAGCCATTGGTCTAACTTGAAACAAAGAGCATACTTTAAGCAAGATTCTGAATTACGTGTAAACAGTGGAGAGTTGAGAGGGTAGCAGCCCCTTTCAAATGCAGAATGGTTTTGATCATTTTGAGTATCAATGCTACTTTGTATATTCATTTTAAAAATCTAGTTTAAAGTTTATTCTAGTTTATTTTAATCTAAAAGTATCAGTGATCTTCCAAAGATCCTCAGGAACGGTAATGGCCTCTTGAATCAAATTTTTATGTTTTTGATTCTCTCTTATTGGAATAATTATTTTTACTTTTAATAGTTTATAGTATTTGTGCCTCCAAGGCCAGGAAAATGTAACGTAATGGATGATGCTCTAGTTTTCGATGTTAGAGATCCCATTTTCTTTCACATGGTTTTTCCATTTGGTCTTTCTAAGCTAATATTTGCAGCTATTTGCTAACTATTGCCAGCAATTCTTGATCATTTTGATAAGGGAATATTTATATCACCTTCTGAGTCTAAAAGTTCCAACTCATCACTGATGTCACCTTGCTGACTCATGGCTTTGTTTGACTCCCAAGTCCATAAGACTCATCTTTTGAAGCAATATTTGAGTCTAGATCCAAGATTTGGTAGCTGTGGTTTCATCCTCTGTGAGGCCTCTCCACTTTTACCATTTCAGTTTACTATAAGCAAGACTAACAGTTATAGAAAAATGAAGAATATCATAGGGTTTTTATCATGTAAAGATTTTTTACAGCAAGCAGAAGAAACTATAAACGAATAAAACAAGGCTATTGAAACCTTTTTTAAAAACATTTTTTAAAAACTCTTTAAAAACATATAATTTACTAAGCTCTTTCGACTTTTAATGAGTGTCATAATGTAAAAAAGGCTAAACGTCTAGTCGTTTGTTGTCTATCAGACCAATCAGACCCCAGCCCCTTGTACCCATAAGAGATTTAACAAACTCCTTCCGCCAGCTATCGCAGTTCATATATTCCCGAGAATACACGGAAAATCAACTTTCTCAATAGAGTGATAAACCTAAGACACAAAATCTCATCCTAGGTGGGGTCTATCGGAATCCACCCGACAAGTTAAAACACTGCGGGATAATAAATCAGGGCTTCAGATGAAGTAGCTGGTGGATTGTACTACAGAAATTTGACCCAGCCCTTAGAGGGTTTCGATCAGCTGCGAGGAATAACTTTTCTTATACATTTTCACGAATGAAAGCAAGGATGAATAAATGGCATGCGAGCATTCTACGGCTGATCTATCGATACAAGGACACCAATCGTTCCACGCCTATATTTCTTAGGCACACTGTTGGCGATACTGATATACAATTCTAACTGGAATTACAAAAATTAAAAAAGAAAGAAACAGTTTAATTTAAATACAGCAATCAAAAGATAAAAAACAAAAACATAACTTTAAATAATAAAGAAATCCGAAATTTTCTTTGAGATATTGCCATATGTAGTTCAAATGTTCTTAACCTTGTGAATTTAATCAGAGATGGTGAAATGGGGTTTTATTAATTTTCTTTCAAATAAATGTAGGTTAATTCTTAATGGATCTCATTTGTAAATCTGACTTTAAAGAGGAAAAATATGGATTGTACTAGTGAAATTTGTTTGTATTGTTTAAATTGATGATGATTGTAGTAGATTCGTTCCATCCTACTGACCTTTACGAATTCTGAGATCCCTAAATTGCTGTAATTAGAAGGGGTGTTTTTTAGGATGTTTGAATATGCAGTATATATGGCAAATGCATCATAAGGTAAATAATAGCACCAGTTATTGGGCTCTCGTTTTAATTGAAGGCCTGTATAAGCTTGGAGGTGGAGCACCCAACGCTTTATTCTTGTTGAGATATTTTAAAAATTATGTAGCCAAATTAACGATTTTTGATCCATTCTTAATTTAAATGTTATGG
>JAQQPU010014312.1:9254-22914 GCA_029168905.1 Artemia sp. Kazakhstan ARC1039 | reverse complement strand
ACTCTAACTGAAACTCAAAGGTAAAACATCAAACTCTGAACTAAAATTAAACTAAACTCTAACAAAAAAACTCTAATCTAAGACTTTAAGCTAAAACTCGAAACTCTTAACTAAAACTTAGCCAAACTAAAACTTTAAGTAAAACTCTAAGCTTCGACTCTAAGCTAAAACTCTAAATTCTTAACTGTAACTAAACTAAACTTCAACTCTAACTAAAACTCTAAGCTAAGACTCTAAGGTAAAACTCTAAACTCTTAACTAAAACTAAACTAAACTAGAACTCTAACAAAAACTCTAAGCTAAGACTCTAAGCTAAAACTCGAAACTCTTAACTAAAACTTAACCAAACTACAACTTTAAGTAAAATTCTAAGCTATGACTCTAAGCTAAAACTCTAAATTCTGAACTGTAACTAAACTAAACTAGAACTCTGAAAAAAACTCTAAGCTAAGACTCTAAGCTAAAAACTCTAAACTTTTAACTAAAACTAAACTAAACTAGAACTCCAACAAAAACTCTAAGCTAAGGCTCTAAGCTAAAAAACTCTAAACTTTCAACTAAAACTAAACCAAACTAAAACTCTAAGCTAGGTCTCTAAGATAAAACTTCAAACTTTTACCTATAAATAAGTTGTGGGTGAAAAGGATGGGTACTTCAATTTGTAAAATGGGTTTAGGACGGTCACTAAGAAAAGAACTTTTCTGAAATGCCTTTTGAAAAGTATTGCTTGGTGTTGGGCATTCAAAAAGCTGTAAAGTAAAGTTGTGGGTGAAAAAGATGGGATCTTCAACTTGTAAAATGGGTTTAGGATGGAAATTATGAAAAGAACTTGTTCTGAAATGCCCTTTGAAAAGTATTGCTGGGTGTTGGAGCATTCAAAAAGCTGTAAAGTAAAGTTGTGGGTGTAAAGGATGGGTACTTCAATTTGTAAAATGGGTTTAGGAGGGACATTAAGAAAAGAACTTGTTCTGAATTGCCTTTGAAAAGTATTGCTTGGTGTTGGAGCATTCAAAAAGCAGTATAGTAAAGTTGTGGGTGAAAAGGATGGGTACTTCAACTTGTAAAATGGGTTTAGGATGGACATTAAGAAAATAACTTGTTCTGAAAAGATATAATAAAGCCATAAAAAAGTATTAAAAAATAGGGGCTCAGGGGCCTTTGGGGTGCCGGGGGTCCTTTGGGAGCCCAGGGGACCTTTGGGGACCGGGGGCTTCCTTTGAGGTTGGGGTATGGGGATCGGAACCCTTTGAGGTTGGGGTAGGGGGATCAGAGCCCTTGGGGGCTGGGGTAGAGGGTCTCACAACACTGTTCAAATACAACTTGTGTATTATAACGACCACTGAGTTTCACCCTCAAATCCTCTTCTAAATCCTCTTCTAAAATCATCTTTTAAAATGTCTCTAACTGTTTCGCCCAAATAATTCCCTAAAATGTCTAAAACGGTTTCGCCCAAATAACACCTAAACGTAATTTAAGCGTGTTCCTTTTGTTTTTGGCATCCCTGCGCTGTCACATTTGAAATTACTGGGAAACCCTTTCCCGTGCTAATATCTTCATCTCTAAGACGTTTCTTGGAGAAATTTTTCCGGGCGAAGTTTATTAATATCTTTGGAGTTCGACCAGTAGAATTGTTTCCGGGGCGAAGTTTATTAATGTCTTGGGTCTATTCCTGGAGAATTCTTTCTGGGCGAAGTTTTTTAATGTCTGACAGATGATATCATGGTTGATTGATTTGTCAAGAAAGGTGAATTAATTTGTTGTTTCTAAGAGGAATTATTGATTCACGAAAGGGGAATTGAGGTCATTGACCCACTTCGATTATGCAATCATTCTCCCTGTGGATTCCATGCCCATATTTGGTGTTCGTACGGGACTGACATTACCACTTGTTCTCCCTAGAGACTCTATGCCCATATATGGTGTCATGTCACGAGTCAATAAGGCCTTTCTGCTGATTAATCCTATAAGGACTCCTTGTGATTGGGCTACCTCTATGAACCTTTTCTAGAGTGCTTATTCTAGATTGTATACTCTCTTCTAACCTTGTTTTTTCTTCCTGAGCTTTTTCTAAAGCGATTTCTAACTCTCGAATTTTGTTTTCATTTGAACTCATGATGGTTCTTTCTTTCTTTATAAACTGTTAGTGTGGGAAATATTTTCAACCTATAAAGGGTTTTAAATTACTAATGTGAATTACTTTAGAAATTGCTTAAAATTTAGCTCAATATCTCAATTTAAATTAACCCTAAAGGCTAGAAGTATGATCAGATACTCTTAAAGATGATTAACCCATGGCAACAGCATTAAAAAAGACTTAAGCAGGCTACACACGATACGGATATTGGGACTTATAACAAAGAGAAATATAAAGGAGAAGAGAGGGGGAAAAGTCCTAGAAAGGTAAAAGCTGTCAAAATTCCTTTTCAAGTCAAACTATTTAAAAAATTTTTACTCAAATGAACTCTGTTTCAAACCTTTCTGTCACTGCTAGGTCAGAAACAACCACCGGACCACGTAACACCCACCTTGTTGGAAGAGGAAAATGACTAAGTTAGACCAAATTTATAAATTTATTTAAAGGATTGTCCTTTTTAGGACTAGAAACCAAGTCCGATTTTTGCTTTAAGCAGGCTCTGTCTAAATCTTTCCCTTTAAACGCTTCTTCTGAACATATTAAATTCTATTTATAAACCCTTTTACCCAGAGTTCTTAAAGGAATAATCAATCAAATTGGTAGCGTGATAAACCGCGGCGATTTGGTTCTTTCGTACTCAAAATTCGATGACAACTAAACCTTATTTTTAAATTCAATAAATCAGAATCGTCAGAATCATTTATTAATATAAAAGCTTTCGTAGTCAGGGTTTAAATCCCGACTAAATCGCGCTATTATTTACAAAGTAAACAAAGACAAAAAAAATTAATACACATGTCACTTATTGTAGACAGAAACATAAAAAGGCACAAACGAATTGCTGAAGCGATTAGTGCGACACTTGGGCTGGGCTAGCTTTGTTGCTTTTTATCTTGTAGTTACTTTATTTGTCAGCATTGGGGGTAATATATTTCTGTGTTCATCACTTGTCAGAAGAAACTGGCCAAATTTACAGATAAGTTGAAAACGGCGATCGTGGAGTGACGGCAAATTTAGTTGAGACAGTGCTGATTCGTAATCGGTGTACAGATCAGACAGTATGGCCTTCACCGCTCTTTTCTGGACTGATTCGAGTACTTCGCTCATATAGGCAGTGTTCTGAACCTGTGGACCCCATACAGGGCACGCATACTCTAATATCGGGCGAATATATGTCAGGTAGGCTGTTTTCAATTGCGGCACTGAAAAACCAAATCTTCGCATCAGTAAAAGGGTACGCATGGCACAGTTCGCCTTTTTCACTATCTCTTGGACGTGGAGGCTAAAAGAACAGTCAACACTGAACGTAACACCGAGAATAACAGCCGACGATACACTTTGGTATGGTGGAGGGGGAACTGAAAATTCCTTTTGAGAGGGTTAAATCGAAGAATTTTGGTTTTCGTTTCGTTGATTTGGAGGCTGTTTTCAGAACACTGGTCTCTAAAGTTGTCGATAAATGATTCACTGAACTGGGGAACGGTTTGAGACTTCTCAAAGAGGTATTTTAAGAGGGTGGAAAGGTAATCTACGAATTTGAACCGTTCGTCAAAACCTGCAAGGACGAAGTTGATCACTGCCAAGAACAACAAGGCAGCGAGTTTAGTGCCGAAACTCGAAAAAAAGAAGAAACGATGTAATTCTAATTGTTAAAAATTTTTCCAATGGCTCTTTTCAGAGTTGAATAGTCTTATATTGTGTGTGTGTGTGTATCCGTCGTTCCTTGAGGTTTGTTTTATTGTCAACGTGCCGGTCACTGAGAAAAAGGATTGCTTTGAAGTTTAGGGCTACTGATATTCTAATTGAATAAATTACACTTGGATAGCTAGTTAGAGCTTGGATCTATGGTGTTAGAATCTTTAGGTCTAAGTTATCAAATTATGTAAATTCTGCTAATTTGGTTAGAAATGGAAGCACCAAAATTACGAGTTTTATTTGATTTAGTTAAGGTATTTCTAGAGAGTAAATCAAAGGTCTCTAAGGTGAACGAAAATTCAGTTTAGATTGGTCACAAATTTTTCAGTAACCCAAAACAAGGTATTTTCTAATTGTTTCTAAGAAAAGGGAGTTAGTGTTCCTTGGATTATAATTCTTACTTTGACAATATTATTCTCTTTTCTTAGCCTCTCTGTATAACATAACAAGATAGCTGTATCTAGGCTACAACTAATACAGGATTAAGGAAATAAAAGAACAAGCAAAAGGGGATAAGACTCTCCTCCGTATAACGTTACATAATCCACAAGGAGATAAGCAGAACTGTTGTCTAGGGAATTTCAATTTCTGTGTTTGGTCTATTTTATAAAAATTGAGCTTTAGTTCGATGAAATGCTAAATTCAGAAAAAGCATACAGCCAATAAATTTTATTCCCTGTTGTGGGTTTTCTCGCCTTAAACTCTAGTTTTTTCTAAGCTTTTTCTAGCAATTATGTGCTCTTGGAAGAGTCTCACTTGAATTCTTAAATTTAATTAATCGTAAAGTATTTTTATCCTTTACAGACCAGGCCTTAACCAAAAGAAAGTGTGAAACCCAATGGTTTTTACTTTATTGGACTAAGAATTATTTGACATTTGTTTACTGAATTTACACAATTTTTAGGGTGTTGTTACATTTACAGAAATTACACAAAATAAGGGTTTCTCACAAAGGGTTGATGATAAACCTGGTTGATGTTTCAACATGTGTAATTCTTTATGTATCCAAAAAATATTTTACGCATATATAAAAAATTAATGTCGAATATGCATTTTTTGAGGATGATTTGCATCACAAGCCCAATCATGTCTGTGTAGTAATTGTTTCCTACGCTCTTGCGTCTCATGAACAGTTTCTTATAGGATCTTGTGACTTTCCAAAATAATATAGCGATGTCAGGGGGTGTTGTATACCATCCATAATTTACCAAGGTGGTATACATTTTAATTGATTAGTATACTCTAGAGCTTAAGAGATGGGGCGGGAGACGTTAAATGAACTTTTCCGTGGAGGGGGTGAAAATCTAATTATTACTCAAAAACGTTGTATTTCGTTTAAATTCCTTCAAAGATATCTCTTAATATGCTTTAAATGTAACAGTAATATCAGCTCTCCCAGGGGGGGGGGGGGTACTGGTGCTAAATGGATTATGGAGGGGGTGATGCCATGACGTTTTGGAGTGTTTTGTGGGGTATCATGATAGGCCTGGGTTGCAAAAACTCGAATCACAGGTATTTAAAGGTGCAATTTTAAACAAAAAATGTCTCGAAGAATTCTTTTGGAGGTGATGATGCGTTTTTAAGGTGGGGGCAGTCAATTAATGTCATTGTGGGGTGAACTACAGCTTAAAAATTAAGGCTGCATTAAGGAATTTTTGTTTGTGGAGGAGGTGAAAATCTAACAAGTACTCAAAGAAATAGATATTTTCCTTAAAAGCTCATAATATGTCTTAAATTTGCATCTAATATCAACCTTATTCTTCCGTTATTGCATGCTAGGGGGGGGGGGGTCGTATTTTCGCAATAGTGTGAAATCTAATATCCCACGCAAAGATATGATACGTTTTCATTTTATCATTATATATATCTTGCCAGCGATTGTCTCTGAAAAATCAATACCCCCCGCTTCGTGTCAAATGTGGCAGGTGCATGGAAAAACAATGTCGCTTGCGATGGAACACCTGCAATGTCAAGGAGGTTGTGTTATGGAAGTCGCAGTTCTAATGGAAGGATATCGACCTTTCAAGTCCTGGCGGGGTCAAAGAAGTATGAAAAAAGAGGAAAAAATCATTGTAATTTTCGGACGAAAAAATAAAATGTAAAAAAAAGTATTATGTGACAGTGATGCGCAATTATTACGTAAGGTGAGAGCTGTCGTTACGTTACAAGCGGGGATTCCCCGTGGGTCCTGACATCAGGTTACATAAAATTGCGTCAAGCATATTAGACCTGTCCGTTTGAAATGAGCTAAGTTGTGTGACGTCATCGGAGTTCAGAGGGGTGTGTCTTGACCGCATTGCGCAGGTGTGAAGGCTTGAGGGGTTGGTAGCTCTACTTATCAAACGTTTTAAAGCAAAGGGGTGACAGGCGTGACGAAACAGGGCTCCGGTCAGTATCTTGCCAGCTGACCGCATTGTACAGGTGTGAGGGATTCCCCCTATTAATTGAACTTGCATATTATCCTTACCACACTCCAATTCATTACATTGTGTCTTAGCACCTGGGAATTTTCCCAGGGGTGGGAATTTCGTCTAGAAACAGGGCTCCAGTAGAAACAGCCGTCTGCTAGAAACAGGGACGGAGTGACATCAGAGGGTATGTGCTAGAAACAGCTGCCAGTATTGTACAGGTGCGAGGGTTTAGGAACCTCACTTATCTGACTTCCAGAAATCCCTCATTAATCTCCCTGTTATTAATACAAGTGTATGTTACCGACGACATTCCAAGTAATTGTAAAACCCAGGACTCTTGTCTATGTGGAAAATGGTTTTATGGTATTTAAGTAAGGTAGTGGTAAACGCCTTTATTCTCTCTTTATAAGGGAGATAATTTATGTCTCTAAGGTAATTAAACTTTGGTAGCGTGCCTTAGGCTGACTCGACTAATGAGGCGTACCAGCTGGGTATATTCGAGAGACTAAATGTAGATTGTAGAGAAGTAGGCTATAATAAAATACTTTTATTCAGTTAACATAGACTAGTACAAGGTATAATAATACATTATACATATATTATTCTACTAGGAATGGTTGTCCCAAGTAGACCACAAGTATAAAAAATCTACAATAATATATAATAAGATACTTAGGTACTTACAATAATCTGACAATATTCCAAGGTATTTCAAATAAGATAAAAAACGAGCAGAGATTTGCCCTTCAAGTCAAAAAGAGTGTCTTCAGTCTCAAAAATCTGAGTATATGTATGGAAACCAACCACATCCATCCGGCTCATTGACGTACTTAGCTAGGAAATTGGTTATTGAGCAAGTTCCCTCCAAGCTTACACATTCCAGGATGTGTATATTTATCTTAATAAAAAGTGATATTTCAAAACTTTTGTATTTGCGTCTTAATATTTTTACTAAATTCAAAATTGACTTAATTAGAATGCTTCACCACACCTAGAAACTGGGCATGCTGTGCAAACAGGGCATGTTGTGATGTCACAGGGTATGTTGTGATGTCACAGAGCATGCTGGAGAAATTCAATGGGAAAGGCAGGGCATGTTGTAGATGCAGGTGAAGCAATTAGAATGCTTCACCACAATACTCCCTATTTAAAGAAGAGGTGCCCTCAACTCTCAATACTTCACTTTTTGAACATTTTAATTTTGTATACAGCTATTATGTTGCCCTTTGGGTCATTATGTGCATATAAACTCAATGGGTTTCCTTAGGGTCATGTTTATGGTCAAATATAGGCCATGTCCTTTTTTGTCCAAGGATCTCGATTTTGAAATTTATCCTTGTTTCTCTTTTTATCTGTCTCTAAGACCTGAAAATACTTTTTTTTTACCCTTTTCATACGCATCTTCTGTTTTAGCTTGACCCCAGTGGCTTGAGCATTATATTAGTGGTTCTGCTTGAATTGGATTTAAATTTACATTCAAAACGTTTATAAATTATTTGAGTTTAAATTTAATTCCCATTAATGATTTAACTGTGCAATGTGGTTTATATATCGTTTATTTTTCGGGTTTAGAAATACCTTGGATAAATTGCACATAAAAATCTTAGGTTTTTAAATTTTCACATATTTTTCCAGCAAAAAGCATTTTCACATTTTTCAATAATATAAGCCATTTAGGCTACTTAGCATATTCTTTGATATTTTCTAGGCCTAATTTAAGTTCTCTTTTTATCCCACTTTATGATGAACTGGTAACAATGTTCTGTAATACTGCATACAGTTTCCAAAATATCAGTTGACCAGTAATGGTTTGGCTTCTGATGGTATGAGCTGTTAGTAACAGGATACTTTCCAGGATACTTCCTATTTGCTACTTTCCGAAAATGGCTCCAAAAAAATGATTGAAAAATGGATCCGGAAAGATGTCACAAAAAAATTTTATTTCCAAAAAAAGCTAAGGCTGTATCTAGAATAAATATTCAAATTAGAATCCACATAAAGCATAAATTTTTACATATATATATATAGTAAAAATAAACACTCAATTTTGTAAAGTTTAATTACTTTTAATTACTTTTCTGTCTTTTTACTCTAAACACATGCTTACTATATACCTGTTTGTTTTTTCAAACTTTTCAGCTTTTTAATTCTTTTTGAATTTTCAGGTGATTGAGACAGTTACAAAAAAAAATTATTTTTCTGTAATCTCTTCTTTTCAACTTTAATGTCCTTTTGGGACAAGACTCCATTTACAGCTTAGATCTGATAAGCTAAAAATTTAGCTGTTCACCTTATACCTGTTATGCAATTATCAATTGACTCGTGTCTGTACTCTGAAGGTTTGCTTACCAGGGCTGCCTTCTCGTAGCTCCTTACAACGTTTCAAGGTCCTCTTGTCATCGGCTACACCAAAAAGGACTATTATGAACCTGCACGCCACACTTTTTTTGTTCGTGGTCACAGTTTTTTCTTGGGCTATTCTGTTCTCAAACAAAGTGGCCCTTCTGCAGAAAATATACCTTGCCTTCATGGCACACAGTAATTTATTTTTTGACATACAAATGAAAACGACTATGTTCATTTTAACTTCCGGACTTTTAGTGGTCTTGTCTTAGGTTTCAAATTCAACTTAGGTCCTTTAGGCTATTAATGCGTCTCTTTTTATAAATTGTTTATGCAATGCTAGTCATTTTTCCGAAAACAACTCCCACATAAGAGAGCATAATTTTCCTTCTCTACTTTGAGCATATCTCCATTATTTCTATTAATCTCGGCCAGAGCTAACCACGGTAACGGTGGCTCCGTAGTATTAATGCTACTTATTTTGTACTTATTTAGTACAATTATTTCGTACTAGCCTCGTTTGGTCATTTCAATATGCACGTATGTCAGAGTTTAACTGACTCCATTCAATTTCTTCTCCTTTAATTTCGTCTGGCTATACTTTCAACTTGAACCCTTCTCTTTTTTTATTATTTACTTCAATAAAGCCTAAGGGTTTCTTCAAGTCTTTTTCCGCTTTTTCAGTTAAATAGGTCTTTTTAAGCCTATATTTATATGTTTCATGTTTTATTCAATAACTTCTACAAGTTTTTATGCTGATTGCCCTTTATGGTCAAATGCATCATCTCCTTATTTTTAAGAGGTAAGGGGGTTGTCTAATTTTACAACCTGTATTTTTTTTTATTATTTAAATTTCTCCGTCCGAAAGTGTTTGTGTTAGAAAAATACTGTGTTTTCAGCTGGTTTTTAGAAAACTTTTAATTAAGTTTTTTCCCGCATTTGCTAGTTCTCATTTCATAATAAAATTGCAATTTAAACGACCTACTGGTTGCAGATTTGATTTTAGTTTTTATTACGATCTTATTTTATTTGCAAAAGAGAGACAATAATTCCCTTTGCAAGGCTAAATAGCTTTGAATGCGATTCTCACTATCTGTGGTTTATTGATAAGCTTAAATCTGGTAAAATTGTATGAATGAATTTCTGTTCATTACTGCAAGTTTTTTCGTTGTGTAATGCTATATTTTATTTTCAGAGAAAAAGTGGATACGTTTAGTTTGTGTTAGGTTCAACGGATTGGGATTTGGGTGTTTGGGTTTGCACAGGTGACAACCAGTTGTTTAAACTAGGGATCTCCTGTACCAGTTTGTTTTCTCAGATCCAATACATCGCTGGAGTTAAAATTATTACCTTGAACTACTGTGGTTTCCTTGTGACGATTAGGTTTATTTTTGGCTTATTTTTAATGGATTTGTCGTTGGCTTTTACCTCCTGGTATTTTTTTGGTTTTGATTTATTTTTATATTGCTTTTCGTTTCTTTTACCTAGCACTTTTTTTGCTTTCTAAGCTTATTCTAAGTTTCGCTTATATCTTTATAGCGCTTAATTATTATCTTAATTTTTTTTCCTTTTACCTTTTGTAACCAATAAAGAAAATTAATATATTAGACTATAACTAATTATAACAAGATTACAGATAGCTTATACATGTAGTGCACTTATTGTAAACTCTTGCTACCCGTCCCATTATAATTATTTTTAACTCCCGTAAAAATTTGCTAGCTTACTTTGACCCTATTTCAGCAGTCTACCCTCCTTCGTTTTTTTATTACCCCCCAAAATAATTTTTTTTTCAATATACATATCAAAAGAATCGCCTTTTAATGCTGATTCTGAATATTTATAATTCAGTTATTTTCACTACACCAATTAAAAGTTACGAGAAAATAATTAATAACTTTAATTAATAAACGCCACTGTGTAATTGTTCCCGTGATAAATTGTTCCCGTGATGATTTCTATTTGCTTTCTAGACACAATCTATTTGTAGACTAATTGGGATGTAAGGGACTATTGGCTTCACTCTATTTGATTTCTACTATCAGACCGTATTTATCTGATATACACTCTATCTGATATTTGACTTAACTCTACTGATTTATAATTATACTAGACTTGAGGGTGGTTCGTCATTAAGATCGGACCAGAATTATCAATATTAGCTATCCCAAAAGGATACACTGCCTTCTCTGTTTGTTCCAATTCTGGGCTTATATTTTACGTAAACAAGCATAACAGTAAAACACTGGCTTGTTTTACATCTACATGGCTCAAATGCAGCCTAGGTTTAAAATTCAAATTTGAACTTTCTTCTGACGCATTTTGTGCGACTAATTCAGAATTTGAACTTTTTCAAACACCCTTATTAAGATAAAGGTCCCTTATGTAGGGAAAGGAGGCCCTTTAAGACCTATCCCCGTGCCTTCATTTTCTGTGATTATCGGTTTCTCTCACAGAATTTCTTGCCTTATGCAGACTTCCCATAACAGCTGGGTAAAAATTCTTTTTTTTCTTTTTTTACGGATCCTTCAGCAACTTTTGCTAAGCTCCCACATTTGTTTTCTTACTTGTAAGTTTGCTTTTCTCCTTTTTGTTCCATCCCTTTACTCAAGTACTTTAATTACATATTTATATATCTTTATCTTCCTTTTGCTTGTGATGTTACAAAACTAACCTAGTATTCGGGTTAGCTTTCACAAAGGTAATTCTAATGCTTACTACGTCGTAAAATGCCATATTTTCGAAGCATCTCTACTCCTAAAAAACCCTTCAAATGTCAGCTTCCAACCTATATTTATTCGAACCACAAATTATGTGTTTCCTTTACTAAATTGTAGCAGTGTTATCCTAGAACAATAAGTCTATAGCCTCTACTTGTAGTAAGGCTGAATCAGGAACCTATTTGCTACTGTTATGCCTAAAATTCTTCTGTTCCTACCATTGTTTCATCGATCCAGTCAGATTTTTCTCTATGTATTATGTTATATTTTATTCTTTTAATTCGTGGTACAAATATTTTATTATTTAGTGGTATATGGCACTATTACATTGCAGTTATTACTAACACTAAGAAAACCATTTTTTCTATTGTATCCAAATCTTTGAGGGGACCCAAATCTATTTCTAATAGTCGAAGTTCCAACAAAGCTGCTCAAAGTTTTGCTAATTCAAGTGCCGCTACAAGCAAAGTCTATTTGCTTTCCCCTTCTAAGACGGTCATTTCGATTTTTTTTTTATTTTGCAACCTTATTTAGTCTCCTCGACCCAGTTTTTCCTCAATGCCACCAGTTGTGGTAAGGTGGTTTTATGGTAATAATGTGATGTAGTGGTAGATTTTCCCTTTATAGGGGAGATAATCTATGTCCCTAAGGTAATTAAACTTTGGTAGCGTGCCTTAGGCTATGACTGGACTAATGAGGCGTACCATCTGGGTATATTCAAGAGACTAAATGTAGATTGTAGAGAGGTTGGCTGTAATCCAATACTTTTATTCAGTTAACATATACTAGTACAAGGCATAATAATACATATATTATTCTACTGGGACTGGTTGTCCAAAGTAGACCACAAGTATCAGAAATATACAATGATATATAATAAGATACTTAGACACTTACAATAATCCGACAATATTCCAAGGTATTTCTAATAAGATAACAAACGGGCAGAGGTTCACCCTGCAAGTTAAAGAGTGTGTCTTAAGTCTCAAAAATCTGAGTATATATATGAAAAACCAACCGCATCCATCCGGCTCATTGACGTACTTAGCAAGGAAATTTGTTATTGAGCAAGTTCCCTCCAAGCTTACACATTCCAGGATGTGTATCTTTATCTTAAAAAAAGTGATATTTCGAAACTTTTATATTTGTGTCTTAATATTTTTACTAAATTCAAAATTGACTTAATTAGAATGCTTCACCACACCTAGAAACTGGGCATGCTGTGCAAACAGGGCATGTTGTGATGTCACAGGGTATGTTGTGATGTCACAGAGCATGCTGGAGAAATTCAATGGGAAAGGCAGGGCATGTTGTAGAAACTGGGGAGGTCATGTTTGGACATGTATAGAAGGAAAAACACTTGAGAATTTTGCCAGGGGTGGGAATCCTGCTAGCCAGTAACAGGTGCGCGGGGTTAGGAGCTTCACTTATACATCTCTATGGGTTTCGTAAAAACTCAATGCTAATTTCCTATCTGTGCGTTTAAAAGTAGTAATGGGTTGCTACTATTTTAATTGTTTAGGAGGTGGGAGAAAAATTTCTTTTTCTTCCAACGATTAATCCAGTCCATATATTTGATTTTCAAATGTATGGTAGGTATTGATGACCTTATCCGTGTCAAAATCCAAGAATCAATCATCATTGCTATCATTATCAATTTGTTTGCTGCGTTACACCTCGGCTTATCTGTCGTCCTTATGAAATACATATCGCCGAATCTTCGTTTTTTAACAAGGGTATGGTAAGCATTGATGACCTTATCCATATCAAAATCCCAAACCCAATCATCATCGATGTCATTTTCAATTATGATATGTTTTGATTCTCGCTGTCCAGGTTGATTTTCATTGACTCGCTGCTCTTCATTTTTATTTTTGACCCCCCCCCACTTGTTTAATACGCTCTAATTTTCATTTTCTTATGTGTTCTAACTACCTGTGTCTTTGCTCTTCATTATCATTTCTGACACGATAGTTCAGGTATTGGTTCCAAAAAATCATCATTTATAGTAACTGCAACTGCAAAAATTCGTTATTCTGGACCTTCCAACGTACATTATATTAAATAAATAACAGTTGCGTTGGAAACTCAACAATCTTATTTATGCAATGCATGACATCATATAATAAAATACTTATATGATGCCATATATGATGTCATAAGAAATGCTTATATAATGTACAAACATTGTACATGACGTCATTTGCATAAACCAAAATTCAGGCTCATAACGATTTTTCGCAGACCTCTGACCTATCTAGATCGTTTTTCTATGCGAGAATATCCCAAGATACCAATTTTCCCGAAGATATATGGAGCCGTTTTCGAGAAAAAATACATAAATACATACACAATTA
>JAQQPU010014311.1:0-11075 GCA_029168905.1 Artemia sp. Kazakhstan ARC1039 | reverse complement strand
AATGACCCCCCCCCCGCCCACCATTTCCCCAAACACATCCAATCAAAACTTTGAGATAACCATTTTGTTCAACCTATTTGAAAGGTCTGGAAATTATGTCTTTGAGGATAACAAATCCCCCCAGCTCTCAGGGCAAGGGTTGTAATTTATGTCCTGGGGGCATATAAGGTTTTTTATAGAAAGCGTGGTCATGTAAGCTTCGGAGGGGGCTCATTGGATTGGTAATCAAATCAAATTAATTAATCAAATCAAATTAATTTATTTAACATAAGAATACAAACAAATTTACAGCAGCCCTGTACAAAAACCCGAAGGTTTGTTTACGATGGCTGCAAATCCATTATTATAAAGCTCTACATTCACATAACAAACAATCTCTATGCGGGGAAAAATCAGCATTTGAGTTAAACCAACATAAAGAACATCTCCTACTCTAAAAGGATTACTCTCTAGAAATCGGAGGCGGCTCATTGGATTGGTAATCAAATCAAATTAATTAATCAAATCAAATTAATTTATTTAACATAAGAATACAAACAAATTTACAGCAGCCATGTACAAAAACACGAAGGTTTGTTTACGATGGCTGCAAATCTATTATTATAAAGCTCTACATCCACATAACAAACAATCTCTATGCGGGGAAAAATCAGCATTTGAGTTAAATCAACATAAAGAACATCTCCTACTCTAAAAGGATTACTCTCTAGTAATCGGAGGGGGCTCATTGGATTGGTAATCAAATCAAATTAATTAATCAAATTAATTTATTTAACATAAAGAATACAAACAAATTTACAGCAGCCATGTACAAAAACCCGAAGGTTTGTTTACGATGACTGCAAATCCATTATTATAAAGCTCTACATCCACATAACAACTATCTCTAT
The DNA here is from genome assembly GCA_029168905.1 of Artemia sp. Kazakhstan ARC1039. NCBI lineage: Eukaryota > Metazoa > Arthropoda > Branchiopoda > Anostraca > Artemiidae > Artemia > Artemia sp. Kazakhstan ARC1039. The sequence continues at coordinate 10,185 of JAQQPU010014311.1, read as the reverse complement.
GCGGGGAAAAATCAGCATTTGAATTAAATCAACATAAAGAACATCTCCAACTCTAAAAGGATTACTCTCTAGAAATCGCAAGTGAGAAATATCATCCTTAGAACATCCCCTAAAAAAAAAAAAAAAAAAAAAAAAAAAAAAAAAAAAAAAAAAAAAAAATTAGCATAACAGAGGTAAAGAGAAAAAAAAACCTGAGATACTTCTAACTAAATCAACTATGACAAAATCGATAAGTATCAGCTAGGCTATAGAGCCGACGCGGTGCGCTTTGACTGGGTAATTTTGTGAAAATGCGACCTTTGTCTGTCCAAGCATTTTTCATACCAAACATTATTCACATTTAAATTTCTAATCATTCAAATTATCGCCCAAAAGGTAACGCTTCGATCTACTCATGAGCTGGCTTACATTATCAGCTTGTCTAATAGCATCCGGGAGGGAATTCCACTGCCCCGGTCCCGTAAAACAAGGCAGAAACGCAGCACGTTGAGTATTCCGGAGCTCAGATGCAAGGTCATTCGAAATTTCTAGTCTCATAACAGTGATAAGATGAATTAGCTTTAAAAATTTCCCAAAACCCCTCCCGTGAAGACTTATTCAAACATTGATAAATAAAAATTGCTAACTGGTAATCCCGTAACTGATGAATATTTAAAATTTTCAAACTTGTAAAGCAATTCAACGTGCTATTTTCAAACTGAGTATAATTACCTAAAATACGAACTATTTTATTCTGTATAATTTGAACCTTTCTAAAACTTGAAATAAAACTACTAGTCCATAGCATGCAACCATACGATAAATAAGGGCTAACAATAGAATGACATAGCAAAAGTAAAACATTTGACGGTAGTTGATTTTTCAGTCTTCTTATCACACCCAACCCTCTTGAAATCTTAACTGCCACAAGATGACAATGTGATTTCCAACTTAAATTAAAATCAAGACTAAAGCCCAAGTATTTAACACCATTTACACGCTTTAAAAATTCACCATTAAAAAAATTTTTATTATCTAAAACACATGAAACTCCATTTCTACAAAATGTCATGAAATTTGTTTTTGAAATATTCACTACCAAATAACTAGAATTTGTAAAAATTATCAATTCAGCGAGGGTCTTATTTGTCTTCTCAATTAACTGGTTCAGACAAGTAGCTGTAATCGTAAACACCGTGTCATCAGCAAAAGACGTTATCAGTGCATCTGATATATAAAAACGCATGGTATCAACGTAAACTAGATAAAGAAGTGCGCCAAGCAAGGAACCCTGAGGCACACCAGAATTAACAATAAAAATTTTTGATATAGAGTTTTGAATAGACACTCGAATAATGCGCTGGTTAAGATAAGATTCAAACCATTTCAGAATAACCCCTTGGATCCCTAAACGGCTTAGCCAACGCAATAAAATTTTATGAAGCACCATGTCAAAAGCCTTTCTAAAGTCTATAAATACTGAAAGTACCAGTACACTTTTTTCGAGAGCACCATTAATGAAATCTGTTAGGTGATGGACTGCATGCATTGCAGAGTGGTTTTTCCTGAATCCAAACTGGGTATCACTAAGAAAACTGTAAGTAGTAAGATGGTTATAAAGTCGTCGATGCATCACTTTTTCACACAGCTTAGCAAATAGGGGCAATATTGAAATCGGCCTCCAATTAGACGGATCAGTCTTTGAACCCCCTTTGTGAAGCGGAATAACTTTATCTTCTTTCAGCCGAGTAGTAAATTCACCTTTCTTCAAAGAAAGGTTAATCAAATAAATAATACAAGGCAACAAATATACCATAGCATGCTTGAACGTTTTCAGATTAATTCCATCATTCCCTGAAGAACTTGATTTTACCAATCCTATTATCTGTGTTAATTCTTCAACGTTCGTTTCATCTGCAGACATTTCCAATCCAACTCCCCTTTCATCACTAAACGTCTCATTAATTTCATTATTTTCATCGTATGGATTCTCACTTATTGATTCACCAATCTTAGAAAAATATTCACCAAACAAATTAGCCACCTCATCATTTCCAACAACAAATTTACCATCAAAGATCAGACTAGCAGGAATCTCGGTCTCTTTCTTCTTATTTACGACTTCATTTATAATATTCCAAGTCGCTTTCGTATTGCCTTTGTTTTCCTTAAATTTCTCTCCATAATATTCGCAGATGCATGACCGCCTTAGCCGATTTACTTTATTACGGATTTATTTAAATTCAGTTAGATCTTGAGACTATGGTTACTATTTAAGTAACTCAAATACAATGTATTTCTCCTTCTAATTAAGTCTAGCAGCTCCATAGTTACCCAAGGTTTCCGGGGATCCTTTTTCTTCACCTTTATGCTCTTGGGCAAGTTCTCTACTGGGCAAGTTCTCTCAAATATTGGCTAATCAGACTCTCTATTGCTATTTTTAAGAGTCAAAGTGAACGGAGGGTTAAGTTAATATGAAATTAATATGAGTAGGGTTCAAAATCCCTATGCTTCATAAAAGCCAGAGTATAACTTGTACTTTACTGAAAAAATTCTTTTGAATGTTTTCACTTTTATAACGTTAAGAAAGCAAAAATTAATTAAGATTTTAAGGAATAAATATCAGCATATGTATATTAAACTGACAATACACAGTCATTTGAATTTTTTTCAGTTAAGTACAAATTATATTCTGGCTTTTAGAAAGCATAGGGGTTCTGAACCCTACTCATATTAATTTCTGCTCGTTTTGAGTTTGACTCTGTTATGTATTTTAATTTCTGTTCGTTAATGGAGTTCCTTACTTTTTTTTGGAAAACTTATTTCTTGGAAAAGGTTTGTTAGTTAACAAAAAAACGACAAAAGTTTTGAAAGATGTTCAGAGATGCTCTGCCAAGGTGATATCTGCAATGCAGAATCTTTCCTACCGTACAAGACGAGCAAAGCTGAACCTCCAAGTACTTGTATCACCGGCAGCGCAATGGCGCTGCCTAAGTAAAGAGCGATGTGGGCACAATGTATTATTTCTCTTTTTTTTAATCCGGGCACTTTGTATCGAAGGAGTTGTCGTAGAAACTTCAAAAAGGGCTCATTCGATTGGGAATTGAAAGGATTAGTGGCCTTTTAAACAGTCAAAAGTGATTGAAGCGCAAGTATCCCCCTCCCACGCCCACCATTTCCCCAAACACATTCAGTCAAAATTTCGAGACAGCCATTTTGTTCAACGTAGTTAAAAGATCCGGAAATTATCTCTTTGAGGATGACATATCCCTCACGGCCCTTGGGTTAAGGGTTGTAAGTTATCCCCTGGAGGCATTTAAGATTTATATAGAAAGGGTGATCGCGTAAACTTTGGAGGGGGCTTATTAGATCGCTAATCAGAAATTTTAGTGCCCTTTTTGAGATTCAGAGTGATCACAAGTTGGATATCCCTCCCCCACACTCCCTATTATCCCGAAATGCATCTGATAAAAATTTTGAGATGGCCATCTGTTGTTGTAGAAAATTAAGAACTCATTTGATTGAAAATTGAAAGGGCTACTGCCCTTTTTATTCGTCAAAAGTTATTGGAGGGCAAATACCCCCTCCCACGCCCACGATTTCCCAAAACACATCCAATCTAAATTTTGAGATAGCCATTTTGTTCAACGTAATTGAAAGGTCCGGAAATTATGTCTTTGAGGATGACAACCCCCCCCACCCACCCTATAGCCCTCGCGGCAAGCACCATAAGTTATGCCCTGGGGCATACAAGGTATATATAGAACGGATGATCGTAAAAACTCCGGAATGGACTCATTTTTATTCGAAATCAGATGTTCTAGTGCCCTTTTTAAGATTCAGAGGGATCGGAGGGTGGATACCCCTCACCACACCTCATATTTTCTCAAAATGCATCTAATAGAAATTTTGAGATGGCCTTTTGTTGTCTGTAAAACTTCAAAAAGAACTCATTCGATTGGAAATTCAAAGAGCTAGTGCCCTTTTTAATATTCGAAAGTGGATGGAGGGCAACTAGCCCCCTCCCACACTCACCATTTCCCCAAACCCATCCAATCAAAACTTTTAGATAGCCAATTTGTTCATCGTAATTGAAAGGTCCGGAAATTATGTCTTTGAGGATGAAAATCCCCAGAGCCCCCAGGGCAAGGGTTGTAAGTTTTGCCCTGGGGCATATTAGGTATGTATAGAAAGGGTGATCGTACAAACTTCGGAGGGGGCTCATTGGATCGGTAATCAGAAGTTCTAGTACCCTTGTTAAGATTCAAATTGATCAGAGGGCGGATACCCTCCCCCTCACCTTGTATTTTCCCAAAATGTATCTGCTAGAAATTTTGAGATAGCCATTTGTTGCCAAAGAAACTTCGAAAATAGCTCATTCGATTGGAAATTGAAAGAGCCAGTGCCCATTCCAATAATTGAAAGTGATTGACGGGCAACTAACCCCCCTCCCAAGCCCGCCATTTCCCCCAACACATCCAATAAAATTTTGAGATAGCCATTTTGTTCAATGTAATTGAAAGTTCTGTATAATATTTCTTTGAGGATGACAACCCTCCACAGTCCTCAGGGCAAGGATTGTAAGTTATGCCCTGGGGGCATATACGGTAGCCTATATATAGACAGGGTGATTGTATAACCTTTGGTAGGGGCACATTGGCTTGGTTATCAGAAGTTCTTATGCTCTTTTTAAGATTCAGAGTGATCGGAGGGTCGATACAACCCCACACCTCGTATTTTCCCGTAATGCATCTGATTTTAATTTTGAGATGGAAATTTGTTGTCATAGAAACTTCGAAAAGACCTCATTCGATTGGAAATTGAAAGGGTTAGTGCCATTTTTAACAGTCGAAAGTGATTGGAGGGCAACTAAAAACCCTCCTACTCCCACCATTTCCCCAACACATCCAATAAATATTTTGAGATACCCATCCCCCAAAGCCCTCAGGGCAAGAGTTTTAAGTTATGCCCTGGGGGCATATAAGGTATACATAGAAAGGGTAATCGTATAAACTTCGGAGGGCTCATTGGATTCGTAATCAGAAGTTCTAGTGCCCTTGTTAAGAATCAAAGTGATCATAGGGTGGATACCCTCCCCCATACCTTGTATTTTGCCGAAATGCATCTGCTAGAAATTTTGAGATAGCCATTTGTTGTCAAAAAATCTTCGAAAACAGCTCATTCGACTGGAAATTGAACGAGCCAGTGCCCTTTCTAATAGTTGAAAGTGATTGACGGGCAACTAACCCCCCTCCCGTGCCTACCATTCCCCAAACACATCCAATAAAATTTTGAGATAGCCGTCCCCCTAAAGCCCTCAGGGCAAGAGTTTTGAGTTATGCCCTGGGGGCATATAAGGTATACATAGAAAGGGTGATCGTATAAACTTTGGAGGGGGCTGATACGATTCGTAATCAGAAGTTCTAGTGCCCTTTTTAAGACTCAAGACTGATCGGAGGCTGGATACCCCTCAGCACACCTCGTATTCCCCCGAAATGCATCTGATAGAAATTTTGAGATGGTCATTTGTTGTCATAGAAACTTCGAAAACAGCTCATTCAATTGGAAATTGAAACGGATAGTGCCCTTTTTAATAGTCGAAAATGATTGGGAGGCAACTAACCTCCCTCCCTTGCCCACAATTCCCCAAACGCATCCAATCGGAATTTTGAGATAGCCATTTTGTTCAATGCAATTGAAACGACTGGAAATTATGTCTTTGAGGATGACAACCACCCCCCCCCCACAGCTGTCACAGCAAGGTAAGTTATGCCCTGGGGGCCTATAAGGTATCAAAAGCGCTATTGCGCTGCCTAAGTAAAGAGCAATGTTGGCACAATGTAATTTTTTTTTTTTAGGCCAGCGCACTTTGTATTGAAGGGTTGTCATGGAAACTTCAAAAAGGGCTCTTTTGATTGGAAATTGAAAGGGCTAGTGCCATTTTTTAATGTCAAAAGGGATTGGAGGCCAACAAACCCCATCCCACACCCACCATTTCCCCAAACACATTAACTCAAAATTTTAAAATAGCCATTTTGTTCAACATAGTTGAAAAGTCCGGAAATTATGTCTTTGAGGATGACATCCAACCCCCAAGAACCCTCAGGGCAAGGGTTTTAAGTTACACCCTGGGGGCATTTATAGTTCATATAGAAAGGATGATTGTAAAAACTTCAAAAAGGATTGATCCGATTGGAAATTGAAAGTGCTAGTGCCCTTTTTAATAGTTGAAAGTGATTGGAGGGCAACTAACCCCCTCTCGTACCACCTTTCCCCAAACGCATCCAATCAAAATTTTGAGATGGCCATTTTGTTCAACACAGTTAAAAGTTCTGGAAATTAGGTCTTTGAGAATGACAACCCGCCCCCCACAGCCCTCAGGACAAGGGTTTAAGTTATGCCCTTAGAGCATATAAAGTTTTTATAGAAAGTGCTGTCATAGAATCTTCAAAAAGGGCTCATTCAATTGGAAATTGAGAGGACTAGTGCCTTTTTATTAGTCAAAAGTGATCAGAGGGCAAATGACCCACCCCCACACCCATTATTTCCCCAAACACTTCCAATTAAAATTTTGAGGTAGAAATTATGTTCAAGGTATTTGAAAAGTCTGGAAATTGTGTCTTTGTGGATAACGAATCCCCCCGGCCCTCAGGGCAAGGATTGTAAGTTATGCCCTGGGGGAGTATAAGGTTTTTTATAGAAAGCGTGGTCTTATAAACTTCGGAGGGGCCTCATTGGATTGGTAATCAGACGCTCTAGTACTCTTTTTAAGAGTCAAAGTAATTGGAGGGCACCTATCCCCCCCCCCAGAAACACACACACACGTTGTATTGTCTCGAAATGCATCTAATAAAAATTTTGAGATAGCAATTCTATTCAAAATAGTCTAAATATCATATAACAAGGTTTTTGGGGTTCAAACAAACCCCAAAGATTATGCCCAGGGGGTATTCAAGGTTTTTATGGAAGCGATTGTTGTTTAGCTTTAGAAGAGGTTCATATGCATGAAAATTGGAAGCTCTAGTTCCTTTTTAAGCGTCAAAAGTGATGGAGTGCATTTACCATTTTTATTCAAAAAATGGATATTATGCCTGTGAGGAAGACAACCCCTCCCATACAGCTCTCAGGGAAAGGGTTATAAGTTATGCCCTTTGGGCATATAAGGTTCTTATAAAAAGGGTGGTTGTATATGCTTTGGAGGAGACTCATTGGATTGTTAATCATAAGTTCTAGGGCCCATTTTGAGAGTCAAAGTGATCAGAGCACAGCTGCCCCCCCCCCCCCCCTTCCACACATATACACAAACACGTTGTGTTTTCCTGAGATGTAACCAATAGATATTTTGAGACAGTCCTTTTATTCAAAATAGTTCAAATATCATATAACAAGGCTTTTGAGGTTGATGCAAACCACCAAAGCCTCAGGGCGTGGGTTGTAAGTTATTTCCCTGGGGCATTAAGGTTCTTATGAAAGGGATGGTTGTATAAGCTTTAGAGTTGGCTCATTTGATTGAAATCGGAATTTCTAGTTCCCTTGTAAGAGTCAATAGTGATGGAGGTCAAGTAGTACCCCCCCCCCCCAACTATCCCTCTTTTCACCAAGTACATCTGATTGAAAGTGTACAATGGCAATTTTGTTTAAAATAGTCCAAATAACATATAAAAATGCTTCCAGGGTTGGCACAACCCAAAGAGCCCTGGGGCAAGGGCTTTAATTATGCCTTGGGGCCATATAAGGTTTTTATGGAATGGGTGGTTGCATTAAATCCAGATGGGTCTCATTTGATATTAAATTGGGAGTTGTAGTGCTCTTTTTAAGAGCCAAAGTGATTTGAGAGACCCCCCCCCACGCCCATCATATCCCATAACAAATATCCAAACAAATTTTTGAGACATCAGTTTTTTCAGCATTGTTGAAAGGTTCAGTAATTATGCATACAAATAATTGTATGCATTAGTAGCAGTATGCAAATAGCACCGTTTTTTCCAGCATCCCCTTCAACACATAATGATATTTTTAACTTAATACCATCAAACAGTCCTGAAGCATTGCTGATATGTCCTCTTGACAACCTATATGGAGACAGTGTGTTTTGATTTATTTCAATACAGTTACAATATTGCCCAAAATTTTCGCCTTAATATCTTTAGGTTTATTACCAGTGGTAGTAGCATCAGCAGTAGTAGCACTGGGAGTAGAGTTAATAGTAGCAGGCTTAGCTTTAGTGGCAGTAGTAGTAGTGGCAGTAGTAGTAGTAGCAGTACGTAGTAGTTGTAGGAGTAGAAGCAGTAGTATTATGATGCAAATATTTTCAAAAGTTAACATGAGCAGGGCTGATAACCCCTATGCCTTTTCAAGACCAGAACACAATTTGTGCTTTACTGAAAAAAAATACATTTGAAATGTTTTCACCTTTCTTAATTTCATAAATAAAATTATTAAACCTTACCAAAGAAATGACAGTATACGTCAATTAACTGACAATGCATGGTCATTTGTTTGTTTGTTTCAGTAAAGCACAAATTGTGTTCTGGTCTTGAGAAGGCATAGGGGTTTTCAGCCTTACTCATGTTAATTTTTGCTGGTTTTGAGTTTCATTAATTTATTGATCGTGATTTGTGGTAGTTTTATGCTTGGAAGATTATTTGACTTCATTTTTTCTCATTCTTGGAAAAATGGAGCACTTAATGAGGGCTAATACTCTCCCGGCATTAATTCGTATTGTCGGTCCTAACTCAAGAGCTTGAGGTCATTATTCGAAACTTGTTAAACAGCCTACCCTATCCAGAGTTGGCACTCAATTCTTTCCCTCAAGAATTGTCAACAGTTGAAATATTCTCTGTAAAGAAACAGTTACTGCTGAATCTGTTGACATTCTCAAGTGAAGGCTGGAGGCTGAGTGGTCCCCTTTGGCAAAATACTGATCATCCAACTGCAAATAATTTCTTAGACCACACTGTTTTTCCGTTTACAAAAAAATTAAGAGAGAAAAGTGGGTTTAATGTAAAAAAGCAGTGACAAACAACAAAAAGAAAAGAAAAAAAACATAAATAAAAAAATCTAAATGTTTTGACTCTACATCTGGGAGCCTTTATCAACAACAACAAAAAAAAAGTTAAATCATATTAAATGCAACATATAAAGAAAAATTAAAAATAAATAAATAAAACTCATATGTCAGTAACCTCCAAAATACTGTCATCATAGGCGGCACAATAGTGCTGCCTAAGTAGAGAGCAATGCGGGCATGTTTTATTTTTTAAACTAGGGCACTTTCTATAGAAGGAGTTGTTGTAGAAACTTTGAAAATGGCTCATTTGATTGGAAAATGAGAGAGCTGCCCTTTTTCATAGTAAAATGTATTTGGAGGGCAACCAGCCCCTCTCTTACACCAATCATTTCCCCAAACACATTCAATCAAAATTTCGAGATACCCATTTTGTTCAGTATAGTTGAAAGGTCTGGGAGGTCAATAGGGGAGGAGGGGGCTTTAAGTCTCCTGTTAGAAAACATTTATGCAGAATATACAGAAACTTGAACTGTAAAAACATAAGTTTTTTAACCTAAATTTTGTGGAAGATATTTGGATGATATTTTAATTATGGAACTATGGTGAACCAGAAATTGGAGGTTTTCTGGAACATTTGAATAATTCAGGAGAGGAATTAGTTTTTACAATTGAAAAAGAAACAGAGAAAAATTTACCATTATTGGATAGCTGGATCCATAGAAATAATGAATTAGCTTTTCAATTTCCGATAAACCAACCAAAAATAAATGTTATTGTCTTTCATGTCAAATCATCCAATCCAAGTAAACAGGGGAGTGGTTATTTCTTTAGTTGATAGGGTATTAAAATTAGCATCACTAGAATACATAAGTCATGAAGTATTTTTTTATTAAGGATTTTAATAGGTAATGGATACCTCAAAAAGATGGTTTCTCAAATAATAAAAAAAGGAAAAAAGTTAATGAAGCCAGTAAGAATATAAGAAGTTGTGTCAAATCAAAAAAACAAGTTACATAACTTTACCATATATTCTAATTTGGTCATATATATTAAGAAGAGAATATAATATGAAAACAGCATTCAAATCCAGACAAACTATAGGTTTTTTACTAAATAATGGAAAAGATAAGAGTCCAAAAAACATATTAAGGAGGTACACAAAATTCCTTGTTCTTGTGGTAAATTTTATGTAGGAA